>JAUMGZ010179325.1:0-14169 GCA_032359645.1 Pododesmus macrochisma | reverse complement strand
GGCCTATAGTGCATAATGCTTTGGTTTGTAGTAACTTTAGGGCATGGAGAACCAACTTTGTTCAAGGAGTGACCCTAGCTAGGATCAAAGTTATTCAAATGCCAATCCAGATGGACGTTAAGGCCCCATGGGCCTATTGTTTTTCACCTGTATCACTCTAGAGATCGTGTTTTTTCCTGTAATTTGCTCGAGATCATGAATCATATTGTGATCTTTATTCATGCATCATTCTTGAGATTGGGTATTTTGTTGTTTTTTCAGGGAGAGTGTCTTGAGTGGTAAGGATAAGCGAAAGAAGAAACACAAACATTTGTCAGTCGGAAAAGAAAGCAAAGCTAGCAAAAAATTCAATGCAAAGAAAGAAAAACATCGTAAAATGAAAGCTAAACAATAAAAAATATCTTTGTCTTTTCAAGACTTTTTGTTCTCTATTAGATTGTCTATAAAGTCATTGATGTCTAGACATATGTAATATTTCAATATTGTTGTAGACTTATTAGATAACGGTATACAGGACGCACTGTTACAAGCAGACACTGTCTCGATGTGACCTAAAAACATGAGTTGAAAGGAATGTTTAACTCCCACAAAAAATAAGAATACTACAAGGCTGTCGTGACCCAATAAGAGTCAATTTTCTAATAATTGCAAACCTAACAATTGAAACAGCTAACGAAACTGTTGTATCATATTTAGAACTATAAATTTATGCTCTTTAAAACCCCTGTCACTTATAATTAACCATCTTAAATGGGCAACACCAGGATGTCAAAGTTAAACATAAGCTTAGATAGGTAAATGCAATAAAAATAAATAATTTTATAAAGATAAATTTAAGGTTTAGAATCTGCATTTAATGCTATTTCTAACCTGTCACTTTAGACTCTTGGGAGCTGAATGGACCCAATGATCAATATCAAATTTTCATAAACCATGGTCTTTTTTACCGTATTTGTTTCAATTAACGCCAATCTCTAATAATCACCCACCCCTACTTTGATGCCATAACTAGTGACTTTTACCTCCCACCAGTGATTTTGACAAACCTCTTATAGTCTGAAACGTGAAGTGCAATGAAACACATGTGCCATGATTGTTTTGACATCGAGTACATGTACACTAAGAACTTCGATCAAGGGGAGCAACTCGAGTTCATTAGGAATATTTTTGGTGGGAAATCTAGGCATGTCTGAATCGTATGTTATGACCAGCTTGTGCTGTTGAATTGCTTGAATAGTGTGACATGATTAAATGAGATTCTTTAATGTTTAAAACATTAATGATTTGATAAAAAAGAGTTTGAACATTTTGTTTCTAATTAACACCCTCCCACAAAATATTTTGTGGTATTTTTGGCTTGTTTCCAATAATCGCCCAACCTCTACTTTTAAATTCTAACCTGTTTTATTAATCGCCCAATCGTTTATTAGAACGAATAAGGTATGTTTTGTGCTCCAACATTGGGTAAAATTGCTGCAGTAATCATCAAATGAAGGCATTTATCAAATATTGGTTAACAGCTTAGATTCCAGAAAAATCTATTATAATTTATAGTATAATAGATTTCTGTGTAATCTCAGTTATGGCAAATCTCATTTGTTGTCCTTATTGCAAATTAGTCTGGACGTTTAATGGCAATTATCATATGTCGTCAGTAGAAAATACATCATACAAATACACTCAATCAAAGTGCTACGTCGATACTCAATATAAGTAAGAACACAATTTTCTCCGTGTAACAGTATTTTAATATAGAAAACAGACGCATGAAATATGTGAATATTACATATATTATGTGCAAAGACTCACAGTGCATAGTATCATACAAAATATAGTTATTTATTACTCAAGTTAACAATAATGCAGTAATAGAAAATATGCTTTTATTATGCTTACAGTAATATCTGAAGTTAAATTAACTCTTAACAGTATGAATAGAGACAAAACCTGAGTGTAAACTTGCTAAAATGTCAAGGAATCAAGTGATTACATTTCCATCTATCTGTCTGTCTGTGCTGAAGACTCTATGTTTATATATTATACATTACAGCATGATACAATCCTATCAAAGGACTTATTTTCTGATTATTCCCACTGTACAGTATCATATGTTACTCCGACTAGTTTGAGTATGGTAAATCAAAAGTATGAAAACAAAAGCTTTAATTTCTTAATTTTTTTTTTAGAATTTTACATCTTGGATACATATAAATCTTGCACAAAAATATACCTGCTCAATTTAGAATGCATCCAAACCAGATAAGTATTAATTGTGTTATTATCAATAAAACATTTATATAATATTAATAAACATTAATTATAACGCAATAAAGGTGAGTTTTTTCATACAGATCATATTTACAGTAAAAACAAAATCTACAAATTTGGCAGTTATATTTTAAAAGCAACACCTTGCAATATAATACAGTATAACCATGTACATTAAGTATAATAACATTAAAACTTCTAATCCTACTATAAAGTAAAAAATTAGTAATGAATATTATAATAGCACAATATTAAATTCTATTGTTATATTGTAATATTATTATTGAGCCTTATAATGTCCATTTGGTTAGAACAGTGCTGAGTTCATATGGTATTTGGTTTCAGATTATTAGAAGATATCTAAAATAAACTTTGTAATAGTTTACTCTATTATTGTTCTCTAAGGAGTGCTTTACCGTTTAAACAAATCTATATCCCCTTCACCAAAGAATGCCTCCTATCAAGTTTGGTTGACATTGGTCTTGTTGTGCAGAAGTGGAAAAGTTGATAATTTGATATATATATATAGTGCTCAACTTAAACTCCAGGACTTCTAGTTTATTGGAGCTTAAAAATGCCCCTTTCAAGGATGTCTAGATTATTTCAAGACATTGCTTGCTTGTGATAATACACTTATGGTGACTACATTATGTGTGCTGTCTCGCTGGAATATCATGCCATAGACACACTAACATAATACTCAGTCACATTATCCTTACACTGAGCCATCCAGTCCTTCTGCTCAAATTGCTGAGTGTAGATAGTGTGATGGATACCTAAGTTTAACATCCTAGGTGTGACATGGCTGATTGAACCCACAACCTACCACACAAGAATCAAACACTCTCCCATCTGAGCTACAGAGGCAATATAATCTATACGAAGATTTTTAAAATTTTGTTAAATTTTGGAAAATCTGAAAGGATTGAAAGGATACTTCTTACTTACTTGGATTGATTGGTCCTGAGGTTTTAGAGAAGCTGGAAATGAGGGCATTGATGGACAGCATGTCAATGGGAAAGGTAAAAGTAATAGCAATGAT
The DNA here is from genome assembly GCA_032359645.1 of Pododesmus macrochisma. NCBI lineage: Eukaryota > Metazoa > Mollusca > Bivalvia > Pectinida > Anomiidae > Pododesmus > Pododesmus macrochisma. The sequence continues at coordinate 10,859 of JAUMGZ010179325.1, read as the reverse complement.
AAAATTAATAATTATATCACATGATAACATCAATGCCCAAAATGTTCATCTCACACATATAAATAATCAAGAGGGTGTATGACAATACACATGTTTCTCGAATATTTTCGGTGATAAAGTCAAAGTTAAAAACAGCTACTGAGTACCGGTATACATTTAGTATTTTCATATTCCACATGAACGTGTGTATTATTGAATCTTGCATCATATTTCTTCAATAAGTGAAGAATTCTACTTGTTTCCGAGTCCAAGAAAAACAACCCTTAAATCAATTTTTGTGTGTAAACAAATTACAAGTAATAATTTAGGCACTCACATTTTGATCCATTTGGATACAATTTTAAAAATTATGCAAAACATCAAAGACAATGAGAAAAGTCTGCATCAGCAAAACTTATCAGAGGCAATATTGGACGAATTCTGTATAAATAAAACATTTTTTTTTAAACTACTAACTTTTCTGTAAAAATAAAACAGGTTTTTTTCAAACTAACTAAAATAAGAACCGTGTCCTTGAACAAACACATTAAATTTCATAGCATGGAGTCTAAAAGAATGGTGAAATCCTTGACCTTTCAACTCATTGGAGCAATTTAAGCAGTGCATAACTCTAAAAAGTTCTTATGAAGTGATCTACCGGTAGTGAATTCCATGAAAACACAATGAGAAAAATATTGCTATTTCATAGAAGAAATTTGCACAAAACTTAAATCTTGTAACATGCCTTAGTACATAGCTTTGTATACCCTACAAAGGTCATGTTCTGTTCCTACATTTGTTGTAATGAATTCAAAATCATAGACTATAACAAGGGCACCACGAAGCGGAGCGCAATACACCCATCTGCAATTCTTAAGAAGAAGTTGACAATAGGTGTTGTGAAGATTAAAGTTGATCAGTCAAAAATTACTCATGATAATGAGCGTACACTGTGGATGGGTGACTCTTGACGGAAACAAAGGTCCATAACTCCCAAAATTATGATTAGAATATAGTCATCGAACTCATCCAAGCTTTTGGGGTAAGCAACCTGCTTATGAAGTTTCGTGCGAATACTTTAAAAATTACTAAAGATATTGAGCAGACAACATTTCAGCAACAAAGGTCCATAACTTTTAAATTTACAAACGAAATATTGTTAATATCGAACTTGTCCGAGATTTTATAGCCATAAACAATTTTGTGAAGTTTGAAGTTGATCTTTCAAAATTTAAACAAGATATTGAGCAGACAATGTATGCCCGCCAACAACAAAGAGCCATTACTCTCAAATTTACAAAACAAAAAATTGTCAATATCGAACTCTTCCGAGATTTTATATCCATAAGCAATTTTGTGTAGTTTGAATTTGATCTGTCAAAAATTACTCAAGATATTGAGTGGACACTGCGCAACCGCCGTCAACAAAGGGCTATAACTCTAAAATTTACAAACGAAAAATTGTCAATATCAAACTTGTCTGAGATTTTATATCCATAATTTTATTTTTGACGTTTGAAGTTGTGTCTGTCAAAATTTTCTCAAGATATTGAGCAGACAATGAGCACCTGCCGGCAACAAAGGGCCATAACTTTCAAATTTACGAACGAAAAATGGTCAATATCGAACTTGTCCGCAATTTTATATCTATAAACAATTTTGTGAAATTTAAAGTTGATCTGTCAAAAATTACTCAAGATGTTGAGCGTACACTGCGACCTGCCTGCCAACGTGATAACATAATACGTTCCGTCTTTTGACGGGCGTATAAAAATTGCTGATGATCACAGAAATGTGAGAAATTAGAAAGCAAAAAGTTTTATTTCAAACATCAAAACAATAATATAGCATTACAGAGTATTTCACTGGAACAACCTTAATGTAAATATAATTCATAAAATAATATCGAAATAAGGAACTTACACCAAAAACCAAAGCTAGGTAGCAGGCCTATGAATATGGTGAAATGGTGTGATCTTGGCAATGACATCCACATTCAATCCATAAGACACATTACACCTTCAATGTGTTCTCAAAAAGTTTTATTTGGAATTGTATTATAATACTCTGAGAAGATGGTAGAAACTTGCACAGAAGCTTAACATAATAAATTTATTATATACAGTAGTAATTGTCTACATAAATGACTATTTATACCCAATAAAGGTCAACACTTGTTCAAATTCTCCTTTTAAGCATCAACACAAATATAAATATGATGTTTACATGATGTTGAAACAGAGAGGAGAGAAAAATTCCCCAAAACTTTAACCTTTTAGGTGGTACATCAATGTCAATTTGACAACAGAAGCTCCCTGTCTATTCTTTGTAAAGGTAGGCTGAAATTTGTTATTACATGTACTCTAAAAGTCTTAACCACCTCTTCTTTCTTGAGAAAAGTAATCGAAGAAATGTCCATCAACCTATTGTTATTACCAACATACATTTGGAATGTAATTGTGCAAGTAAAGTCTATAAAAAAACCTATTGCCCTCCTTTGAAATCTTGAGAATCAATTAAAACAATAATATTTGTGACAACAGTATAATTAACAGTGAATCTAATTCACAGGAATATTGTACTAGCTTCTCAGTACTTAAACTGTAACCAAAATAATAATATTCAAACTAGAAATAGATAAATTAAATAGCACAAGTTTTAATGTATTTTATACCATGATTAAAATGTGTGTTGAAAGACACGTATAAACCCTGTATTTCTATGGGAACCTGCCCAGTATAACTGCTATAGAGCGGTTAAAAAAAGTGACAGCACTTTGTACCAGGATATCATCTTAACAATATCAACAAAGTCAAATTAATTTAATAAACAATGTACAACATGAGTATATTAAATTAATTTTAATACAATAAATTTCTTCTGAAGTGATCCCAATAAAATGTTTACAAAATAAATACAGTGTACAGCATATTGAATATACTGATTTTTGCTGAAAACAATTGGCCTCTAAAGAAAGAGCAAAAAAAGCACATTAAAAAATTAATACAGACAACCTACACTATGTGCATAGAAAAAAGTAAAAAAAAAGTGTTTTCACAATATAGACTTCCTATATAACTGACCACAACACAAATATAATAACTTATATTATGCTATGATTCAGATCTTAAATCATATTCTATAACATTAATACATTCAAGTGTATGGACACAATACAAAGCTTCAAAGATGTTAATACATGATTTATACTAGGGGTGCACTTAAAACATGTTATGTCAAGGTTCTAGTCCAGTAGAACTAGCTGTCGTAAGATCTGTTCTATGTATTTTATCTGAACAACTAACAAAAGCTTCTTTTTTGAATGCTAATTGTATGCACAAAATTATTAGTAAAGATGTCCTCTCTATCAATTCACTTTAATAGGAATAGTCCATGTTTTAATAACATGTAATGCAGACAATATCAGCACACAATAGAAGATCAATTGAGCCTCCTTCAGGGAGTCTTGCAATACATTTGAAATAATTCTAGAACAAATTTTTGCTTTGTTAGAACATAAATGTATTGCTCCTTATTGTTCACCGTAATGTATATAGGCACTTTTGATTTCCATACAGTCGGTTCATGTTAACATGCACCTCACTTTGTGTATATTATCTCATTACTTTAATGGTCTTGGTGTTATATGGAGAATTAAGAATGCTAATTCGTATTTTGTATTTAAATGTATCACAGAATATGAGTCAGGCATTTTATTTATTTCTTCATTTATCATCATTAAACCTTTATTTGTTCGTTGTCGCTGAATTCATGAACGTTTTTCAGATTTTTTCTGCACTGCTCAAACATAAAACAAAAGCTGATGACGTAACAATGACTAAAAATGTTTTCCTGTATGAACATGTACATATGACTGACTAACAGATAGGCTTCATAATACAAATTTGTATAAAATACCAAACAAGTTTATTGAAATAAAAATAATCTAAAAATCTAAAGAGATTATAACTCCATTTTCCTCAACCAAAAAGTTTTAAATCACTGGTACAACCTACCATATTGTAACAAAACTATAGAGTACATATTATACAATGTATATACATCAATTAATATCATTATTAACATCACAATAACATAACACAAAAGAAAATATCAACTATCAATTGGAGTACAACTTATATAAAAATTTCAAACTTCTCACTTAAATAACAGAAATAAGTAAATTCAATTTTAGTTTTTACATCATCAATGTCGGATTTATAACTGTGTTACAAAAACATTTGAGATAGACGATGAAATTATATTCAACCATCCTAAACATTTAAATGTCTGTTGAGTATATGAATCTATATAAACTGTGTTTATAATTTAATAAAAAATTGTGTACACAAAATAAACACATGATCACATCATGTGAACTGTATTTGATATGTCATAGGAAATTAACTGTGTTACAAAAATAAACTTTAGTGTAGTACAACTTCATACTGATGGACAACATACATTTGTAATTATCTGGAATGAACTCTGTAATGACAAACTGACAATGTATCAAGAGGAATAAAGATTTACAAAATACCACTATACAAGTTAAGGTCATAGTCCGTGAGATTACCTGTGTCAGGTATTGCTGGTCAAAAATAAGATAATGGTAAAATTTCATTGGATGAATATAAATCATGGTATGGTCCTCATTGACATATTTTTGAGCAAGGATTGTTCAAATGCTTCACTTTGAAGAAATTTTGTTATAATTCTTCAAAATAAGGCCGATCATGACAAATTCACAACAAAAATCTGAAAAAATATGTGTTTTCACCGAATATTACTCTATATAATTTCCTGATATTTTTGTACACATACAAAGACAATAAAAATTGTTTATTATATGTAGAACTTTGTATATCTGCATCTGCTGTAAACCACCAAGGGGCCTGAGTAAGTAAGAGTAGTAAGAGAAAGAGTTTTAAGTATTGACATACAGGCCAACCTGATCTACATTAAGAGTGGGTGCACTATTATCATACAAAGGATTTGGTCCGTCTATATCATGCTCTTCTCTGAGAGGAGCATAGTCAAAGTTACCATCTCCATCGTCTGGGTTGGACTCTCCAGGCAGGCCAGAAATCTGATTGAAAAAACGAAACAAAATATGAAATAAAATTAACAACGAAAATAATTATAGATGAAGTTTGTTGCATACTCTATGTAAACCATGAGAATTGTGGTATAATTAAACTGTACAAGATCTGTTTTTCTCAGTATTTAATACATGCCTGTACCCGTTAAAAACTAATACGATAATTGTTCTCTAGCAGTGTATCTTAAGTAAGATAAAATTAGTGTGATAATGAAGGTATCAATTTGTTTTTAATTTCTAATATTTATAAAAAAAACTTTGAATGTATCAGCAATTATGTTTAATTTATAATCAATGAGCCATTTGAAACTTGAAGAATTTCACATTTCATGTAATCATTTATAATTGAACTTCTATCAACAATATGTACATGTATATGACCCTGACATCTACAATGAATATATACTACTGTTAAACATGTCAAGATTACCAAAGTTATCATTCATATTGATGTGGAGTCTCTTCACTCTCTCAAATTTATAACACTTTATCTTAGTTTCTATCTCCCATATTCCTTTCATTTCGACCATCTGATTAAAATCAGCTGTTTGTTCAGCTCCGCTAACTTCGTACTCCGCCACAACCATCTAAAGTAGTCCCGTAGGTTAGGTCATCCCGATGACCCAGAAAGTTATGAATGTCATTTATAATGACATTATATTCTAAATCAATCAAAACTCTTCTTTCAAAAGCGTTTTTTTGGAAACATACATAAACTGCTGGGTCATCGGAATGACCTCATCTACGGGACTACTTCAGATAGTTGTAGTGGAGTACAAAGTTAGAGGAGCCGAACAAACAGCTGTTTTTATTCTAATTGATTATCTACATTCCTCCAAAAAATCAATTTTAAAATTTGTTTGTTTTTAATATAAATTGATCATTAAGGTCAGATATGGAAAATACACACTCAGTCAACTGTTATTCAAGAAAGATGGCCTTATATAAGATTATGTATTCGCCAAATTCTATTTATTTATTTGATGTAAAGGCATACTCTTTTAAATGAATTTATGTTATAAATATTGTTTAAACCAAAACAATTACAGTGAACTGGTGCATGTATAAGCATTACCTGTACTGGGTTACATTCACTCTTACTCCCATATTGTGGATTTTCAAAAGCAACCATTCCTCCATTTTTGTTGAAACGGACTCCTCGTTTCCTGAAATCAAACATGAAAATAAAATAAATCTCAACATCAATTATAGGGTTACCCAGGTTAACAGTAGCAAATCACTCACTATATAATTCATTGTAATGTTTTGCTCTGTAGAGGAACTTTGCGTTGAGATTTTGATATGAACCCATACCTTCAAATAAAGATTGTTCTTAGGCGATCAGTTCTTCTACCTCAGATGTAGGGGCAGCGTGCATGGAAAAAAAGATATGGGCATTCACTCACCACTATCGTGATAAAACCAGGACAAAGTTGAGGCGGTCAGAACCAAAAATAATCAAATTTGGAAAAAAGAAAAACATAAACATGATTTTTTTCAAATCATAAATGAATAAACTTTGTTTTTAAATTTTGATTGTTTCATTATAAGCCAATCAGAGAAGGCCAAGGATTATAACCATACCTCAAGGGACCAAATAACACACTAGGCTCAACCCCACCTGTTAATCTGATTTGCTACTGTCACACCTATATTAAGTTACTAAGTTTACATGAAAGTCAAACTTATCATGTAACTTATAAGGGGAAGACAACTCAAGCAAGATTTGGATACCTGACCTAGTGGATCACTCATGTGTGACAAGAGGAAGACAATTGAAAACTTGAAAAGGGACGCAAATCAAAATTAATTTGTGTGCTGTACAGATAGGGACAACTGAATTGTACTATACTAAATATACAGAGGAAGATAATTCAAGTGTGTACTGATGGAGAAAAACAACTCAAGGAGGGTGAGTGATTAAAACAAAGGGAGACAACTTAAGTGTGGTACAAACACTAAACAGATGAAGAAGAAACAAATCAAGGGTGGTGAGTGAACAAAATAAAGGGTGATAACTAAAGTGTGGTATGTACACTAAACAGATGGTTAAGAAACTAGAACACTGACCCGTCAGCAAGGGCCCTGCCAAGTGTATATCAACAATTGATTATTTGTCACAAATACACCCTCAGACAAATTTGTAAACAGAAATTATAGGCTTGAGACTTGGATAAGTAATACACCAGGCAAGTTTGATAAAAATACAATTATTCCTTCATCAGATTTTGTGCAGAAAGCAAAAACAGACAAGCTGGTTACTATAGGGCACCCGCATCTTGGTGTGGGGCTCTTACAATTCAAGGGTGGTAGGTAAACAAAATAAAGGAAGGCATCTAAAGTGTGGTATAAAACTCAACAGATGGAGAATAAACATTTTCAAGGAACTATGTAAACAAAACAAAGGGAGACAACTAAAGTGGTATATTAGAAGAAGGACAACTGTAGTGTGCATATATATTTGGAAGAAGGTTAACGAAAGTTTCGGTGTTGATTTTATTGAAGTTATTTCCTTGTGACATGCATAAAAGTTGCAAAGTGTTGATTTTATTGAAGTTATTTCCTTGTGACAAGCATAAAATTTACAAAGTGTCGATTTTATTGAAGTTATTTCCTTGTGACAAGCATAAAATTTACAAAGTGTTGATTTTATTGAAGTTATTTACTTGTAACAATTAGAAAAGTTAAAAAGTGTTGATTTTATTGAAGTTATTTCCTTGTGACAAGCATAAAATTTACAAAGTGTTGATTTTATTGAGGTTATTTCCTTGTGACAATTAGAAAAGTTACAAAGTGTTGATTTTATTGAAGTTATTTCCTTGTGACAAGCAGAAATTTATTGGTGTTGATTTTATTGAAGTTATTTCCTTGTGACAAGCATAAAATTGTTGGTGTTATTTTATTGAAGTTATTTCCTTGTGACAAGCATAAATTTACAAAGTGTTGATTTTATTGAAGTTATTTCCTTGTGACATGCATAAAATTATTGGTGTTGTTTTATTGAAGTTATTTCCTTGTGACAAGCAGAAATTTATTGATGTTGATTTTATTGAGGTTATTTCCTTGTGACAAGCAGAAAATTATTGGTGTTGATTTTATTAAAGTTATTTTCCTTTAAGAAGCATGAAATTATTATCATTTTAATAAAGTAAATATTTACCTGACAAAGATGACAACGACAATGACAAGTACAATGACAAGAAGAACTGCAATGATCACTCCAGCAGTAACCACTGTGCTCTTAGAACCTGTAGATATAGACAACAATTTATTACTTCATGTACCACTGCTTTGATTCTTTATATATTCCATACTTTAGACTATGTTTTTGACCTTCTTAATACAAGTATATTGTATCTATATATTCAATGTCAAATGTTCAGTTAAATCCTGTTAATATATATGGGGTTTTTTCTGTGTCGATCAAACATCGCACAGCAATAAATGTAATCTAATAGAATAATTACAATCCACTATAAATGAAGTAATTTCTGTCTAATTGATAAGAATGTTGCATTCTGTTGAAAATTCCTGCTTTCAAATGAGACTTAAAATTTGGCTTGACAATATGTACTTTTAACACCAGTTGTACAAATTATCTCTCTTCATTCAAATTACCAGTTATAGTCAAAGCTTAAAGGGAGACTTAATAAGCTTGTTTATACACATTTTTGAGTAGTCAAGACAGACAATTATCAGTTGTATTTACTGTGTCAGGTACTCACCTGTCTTCTTGCCTGGGGACACAATGGCTTGCTCTGAAATAAAAAAATTCACATCAGAACTAAATTATCACATATTTATTTGATATATTTAAATTAACTTAATAAGGTGTATCACTGCAGTACTGTACCTTTAGTTAATAGAAAACTGCACCGTGATTTATGTTCTGAGAGTGACCAGCCCTTGAGTGAGAGACAATATTTTTACAGAGGATATTAGTACATAACTAGTTCAGTGGTCTAAGAAGTGGGTTTTATATTTCAAACTGTATTAAGTTCATTTTACACAAATGCAAGTTGAGTCCTTATGGTAGAAACAATTGTGTGCAACATGCTACAAAATTTCTAGTTCAATGTTGTTTTTTTTCTGATACTACCCATGTGGATCAATTACATTCAATGACATATCTCTACATAAAAGGACATAACTGGTTACTTATATCTTTGTTTAATTTATGAATTAATTAACTCTGTTCACATATCCAAAGAATTTCCTAACATATATTAAGTTGTTGATACATACTGTGTGTAAAATACTCACCTCCAGTCTGTATATGTACTGGTTTTGAATATTCACTTTGTCCAAAAGAATTCTTTCCTGCCACCATGAATGAATAATTTGTGTCAAACATCAAATTATGTATGGTGTATTTAACAAAATCTGTTGATTTCTAAAAAAAACCCAACAACAATATAAAGTAAGGGCACTTGTAAACATTTACAGCACTTGGTTTGTAAATAATTGTAATATAAAATACATAACTGACATCACAATAATATAATTCATTCATAGTTTAATCATAATGTTCTACAACAAATGTACTATTAGATTACCCATAATACCTGGAATTCATTGTTACACTGACACTTTGGCTACAAGGTAGATTATATAAATTATACAGAATTAGGTGGACATACTTAAAAAATGTTTTTCAGTTATTTTCAATGAACTAAGAAGCAATGAAACCTACAACTTATGGAATTGCTACTTCTATTAATCTCTTCCCTCTTTTTAACTCTGTACTGGGTAAAATATAATAAAATGAAGAAATGTTTTCTCTTTTTTTACCTGTTTCATATTATTCTTGGAGTTGACTGGAACATAGCTGATCTGATAGGAATCTTCTAGTTGTGTGATAGATTTTTTCCATACCAAGAGAACACTATTTCCACTTTCACCAGTTAAAGATGCAGTAAGTTTATTTGGAGGTAATGGTCGGATACCTAGGACATTCAAAACATACTGGGTAAGAACATTTACTTTAAACAATATTTTATTTAAAACATTCTGGGTAAGACCATTTAAAACATACTGGGTAAGACCATTTAAAACATACTGGGTAAGAACATTTAAAACATACTGGGTAAGAACATTTAAAACATTCTGGGTAAGAACATTTAAAACATACTGGGTAAGAACATTTAAAACAAACTGGGTTAGAACATTTAAAACATACTGGGTAAGAACATTTAAAACATTCTGGGTAAGACCATTTAAAACATACTGGGTAAGAACATTTAAAACAAACTGGGTTAGAACATTTAAAACAAACTGGGTTAGAACATTTAAAACATACTGGGTTAGAACATTTAAAACATACTGGGTAAGAACATTTAAAACATACTGGGTTAGAACATTTAAAACATACTGGGTAAGAACATTTAAAACATTCTGGGTAAGACCATTTAAAACAAACTGGGTTAGAACATTTAAAACATTCTGGGTAAGACCATTTAAAACATACTGGGTAAGACCATTTAAAACATACTGGGTAAATCTATGCACAGAAATGTAATATTTATCAATCTTTTTAACTGAATTATATTATCACAGAAATGATTAGAACAGCAATATTGCAAAAAGAAAAGAAACAAGAGCTGTTGGAGAACAGCATAGCTCACCTATTAAAAGCATTTTTTAAATGAGTGTGAATTGTAATGGGGTCATTACATGATGTCCAATCTTAGATAATGGATCAAAAAAAAATTACATATCTGTGGTTGTTGTCAGTGTAGTTATACATCTGAGTACCAAATTTAGTCAAAATCAGGCAATA
>JAUMGZ010179303.1:0-14171 GCA_032359645.1 Pododesmus macrochisma | reverse complement strand
TTTCTCCTTTGGTCTTTTGTCGCTATATCGGTGAAATATTCTGGACGTGACGTTAAACCCTAATATAATAATAATGAATAACTACCTTTGTTGATAGGAATGAATCCGATCTTCCGGGTAACATCATTTTCTTTTTCAAGAGTATCTGAAGTTAGAACAAGCACTGCAGTTAATTAAGTCAGATACAGTCAAACCTGGCTATAAAGACAATCCAATAAACAAGAAAAAAATGGTCTTTATATGGAGGTTGTATTTATATACAGGTAAAATAAGTGTACCTATTCTTCAAAGGACCTGATTTTAGTGATCTTTATGTACAGATGGTCTTTATATAGAGGTGGTCGCTAGAGCAGGTTGCACTGTATATAGTTAGTTATGCGCTTTCTGGTGATGTCGATTTCGTTGACGACATTTGATGTGTGACTTGACTTTGGGTCATGGGTGAAGTACTCTCACTAGTTTTGTTGATTTGACATCAGTTTTAAGTCCTCGTTTCAGTTTGCAAGTTCATTCCGGTGGTGACTTTTTGGTAGGATTATTTGTGTTTGTCAATATCATTTGTTCTGTTGATTCTAGTATTCTTGTTTTAAGATAGCTGTAACTTCATCATGACTGAATGAAGCAAACAAGAAGAAATAAGACCAAGAAAACAAACACTATCCTAATCTACAAGTCACAATCTAAATGAACTTTAACTTTCCAAATGGAACGGACATTTAACACTGACTTCAAAGCAAACAAATGAGAGAGATTATCGTTTCTAACACTATAGGAATAATGCAATGTGATTTTAAACAAGAGGCCCATGGGGCCTGAAAGTCCATCGGGTTTAAATCTGCCCAGTAGTTTCAGAGGAGAAGTCATTTAAAGACATACTGTCAAATTTCCCCGTTTTGGTCTGCACACCTGTCCCCTTTGGGACAGATTCTTCGTATTTACAATCTTGAATCTCCTTCCCTTAATGAAGCTTCCTGCCAAATTTGGTTGAAATCTGCCCAATAGTCTCAGAGGAGATGTCGTTTAAAGCAAAAGTAAACGACGGACGGAAGGACGACGGACGGGATTTGTATGAGAAAAGTCCACCTTTGACCTTCGGTCCAGATGGACTTAAAAATATCTGTTAGTTTTCACTATTATTAATTTAAACCACATCGATTGAACTCGTGAGAGTGTATGCACGTTTCTGTGCTAGGTGACCGTCCTAAGTCGGTCAGCATGAATTTAAAGTATTAAGGATTGTTTCAACGTTAATATTATTCCTTTTTATTTTAGTGTTTAATTTATTGACGTGACTGTTGTTAGCTTGACAATTAAACGGACTGACGAGATTCATCGTTTCTTGTTCTTTAATAACTTGTTCGTCCATGAATCATGATGAAAAGTTTTCAAAAGTTCATAATTCTGTTTACAAAGACACAAAATTGGCATGTCACATACTACCATAAAAATCAATTCAACATCTGAATCTTTAACAATAGTTCAATAAATGCAAAGCCAATGGACAGTTCCAGCGAAAAACGTTAAGTTGTATTCCAAAACTGTTTAATTTAAAACTAAATTGAAAAAACTATAAAAAAAAAAAAAAAAAAAAAATAGCTGTAACGGCGACCAACATGTTTATCTAAATGCTAAGTCAGTGAGCCGCCTTTCAACGAAAACCGTTGAGTTCCAATGCTACTTGATCTGTTGATCCTATTCATACTGTTTTTTTTGATTTAAGACAACATATGTATAGACTTACGAACAACATGGCTGCAACGGCGACCACAACCAGACCGACGACAACAACAACTGCAATTATGACGGTGGTTTGTGAGTCATCATCTTTCGAGGAGTTAGAGGTTGTAGACGTTGTTGATGTTTGAGAATCGTCAGTAATTGTTACTGTTACTGAATCAGCAGTGAATGTTATACTTCCAGTAGATACAGTAACACCCTCGGTAACCTGTTAAGTTACATACAAATAAATTAAGAAAAAGGAATTGAATACTTTGCAGCTGAAAATATTAGATAACAAATGAAATCATTTTATCTGTAAAGCCATACTAGGAACTAACATACTTAAACTGTTAAGTGATCTCCAAACATTAAGCAATACTGCAAAATGGAAACTTACCACAGAAATGTTAGTGCATAATAACTAGTATATCATTAATTAAATACAATTCACAAAAGAGTGGATGAAATTTTACAAATTTTATAAGAATAAACGGTATAAAGTTTGGTTTCTTACTAAGGATTCAATTAAAGTTGTTATAGCCGCAGGATCATTGGATCCAGTAGTGTTGACGTCATAAACCAACTCCACAACAATACTGCCTTCGTATATCTGTAAACGAAAATCAGTAAAGAACTTATTAAAATATTGGCATCTTAAAACTTAGAAACTTGCTTAAGTCTTCAGAGTAAACTTTTAAGGATTATGTTCCATTAAGGCTACTAATTTAATTTTGAACTTCATATAGATTAATATTTATTGGAAAATAAGTATACCATTTGCTCTTTAAAATAAAAAAAAAGGATTATGTCGGTCATAACATATTATATATTTTACGCTCATGAATATTTAACTTTATGTACCATTAAGGATGAGATTCAAAGAAATTTATAAATATTTAATTAGTTTTATTAAACTTCGTATTGACCACCGAATTTCTTTTACCTGTTGTTGATTTTGTTATATTTATAAGTAAGAATGTGACATAGAAAATAGTATATTCGTGATGCGTGATTTATGCCCTGTGTGAACTCATACTTACATTACTTTTACAATCCCTAACTGCAGGTGCGCTCTTACTCAATTCATTGATAGTTGCACTATTCAGAACATAAAGACAAAAGTGTAAAATTGGTTTCAGCGATAATGTCCATACACACATAAACATGGCACAATATGGACTTACATTATAACATAAATCTGTATTGGTTTAAGTAATGATGTTCATACACACAGAAACATGGCACGATATGGACTTACAATATAACATAAATCTGTATTGAATATAACAGAACATAATATTGGAATAGCAATACACACGAATAACATGTGATATGACAGGGCGCAAAAAGGCTAGAAATCAAGTCACAAACACTGTGATAAAATGAGACGGAAAATTCCGGTTTTTGTGACCGATAATAAGGATAAATTAACCATACTGTTACATGTACAAACTTACTTCAAGAACTCGTCCTCCTTGCCTTTAATACTGGCGAAAGATTGTTCAAATTTAACTTTGGATTTTGCCGATTCAGTCTTTTTGGTTTCTATGAATGAAAAAGGAAACGCAATTATGCTATGAAGATTATTCAAGAACAACAAAAGGTATTGTTGGCTTGTAGGCATCAGTCCTCATGAGCATCAAATTCAAAAACATGTACTACTTATTAATTACAAGGCTTTTATAATTGTATTTGCCCGAGACTACTTTTTTTAATTTTGTTTTGCCCGAGACTACTTTTTTAAATTTTATATGCCCGAGACTTCTTTTTAATTTATTTGCCCGAGACTACTTTTTTTAATTTTAAAAAGTTATATTTCTTGATAGCAAGGGAAATATATTTTCAAACCATTAAAAATTCAAAAAGAAATATTTCATCAAAGCGTGTCTGTATATTTTTTTGCAAATGAAATATATACGTAATGTATCAACAGAAAAAAGAAATCGGCACAAAAAGAGGAAATCACTTTAAAAACTTATTTGAGATCAACTTAAATACAAGTTCATTAACATAGTCAAACTAAAACGAAAACGGGCAATGTATACCGAAAATGAAATCAAAACAAAATCTTAAACCAAATAGGATCACCGACATATGATGAAATCAAATAAACAACACGACTAAGGCTTTTAACACAATGGAAAAATGTCAGGTCTGGTATAAGATAAATTGACTTGATTGCATATCGGACCCAACAGTAAGGGTGATATTATAGACTGGTTCCCTCCGCCGGTCTCTGGGGAGGGAACCAGTCTAGGTGATATTATCGAAGAATGACACGACAATTCATAGGCTTCATAAATTTGAATTGGGGAAATATATATACTAAAGGTAACGACAAGAAGCAGGACATTTATAATCACCCAATAGTGTCTAATAGTTGAGCTATGAACTGAAATCCCCATTTATTTGGAAGGATGTGGCTAAAAGATGTACAATCGATGTCATCCTTCCAAGATTTATGGTATTCTGTGATTTTACAAACTAAGTCCAGCTTATAATGTAGTAAATACGAAAAACCGAGTCGATATGCACAGAGCTTTGATTTATCTAGGTTTTTTCTATTCCAAATTCATTTTCCGTTGATGAAGGTTAATTTGGAGCTTGCGTTATGGTCAAAAGCAAAGTCCTCTCACCCATTTAGATGGTCTGGTGTCATTTTTAAATTCCCGCCTGACTTTGTTAGTTTATCATATGTCGACATTTATATGAAGCTATTGTTTGTCCATAACCTGTGATCTGTTGATCCTATTTCTTCTTGTTTTAATGATCTTATAATCTTGTATATTTAGCTGAAAAAAGTACCGAGGAAAACTGATAACTTCGATACGTACTGCAATTGAGGTCTGCTGAATCAACATCGTCAACAGTCTGTTCTGTCCCTGCAACTGTTACGCCAGCACGTGTAACACACCTGCATTTCTTTGTAGCTGTAATGCACTGTTGTGATTCATATTCTCCGTTTTCATCGCATCCTGGAAGTTCTTCCTCCTCAAAGGTGTCATCTGCACTGTTCCTCTTATTATTATTGTTAGTATTCTTAATCTTATTTCGCTTTTGTTCACAAACAGTCGCAATTTCTACAAAAAACAAATAAAATTCGATAAAGTTTAATTTTAAACAAGAGAAACCGAGCGTCCACGAACGAATGATCGTTTCTGCCAAACATGAGTCACCGTCTTGGTTTTCCTGTGGAATTTAGGTGTGTACTAAGACATGAAACCAGTCATAAAAACGTATACAGTTAATAAAGTTATAGTAAAGTAGTAAATAGGAAAAACTATGACGTTATTCTTAAGACGTAAGTCCATAGTTACGGACAGAAGCCATAAGTCCACGTTATAGTTACTCATCAGTATTTGGTTGACTGTGATTTATCCTCTTCATTTTATCCTTAGTTCAAATTTATGACAAATAATAATTTGGACTTGCCCGTCATAATAATATACGATGTAATTTACTTGTATAAATAAAATAATAAGATTGCAACGTACATAAATCATTTGATAATACGATTAAACTTAATTATCATACACTATATACGAGAATAGGTGATACAAAGCGAAGCAGTAAATACGAAAAACAAAAAACCAAAACCAAATTTTGTGATCATGGGAAAGCGGATACAACACACATAATAAAACATCAACAAAAAAATACATCTTATAAACTTATAGGGTAAGTAAGCTATACTATGCTTTTATTTATTTCAGTGAAGCAGTAAATAAGAAAGACCAAAAATAAAACAGAATTCTGTGTTACTGGCATATATAAGGAAAACAGAAGAAGCACACGGCAAAAATAACGACGACAAAAATACATTAAATAGACTAACAAGGTAAGTAAGATTTATTATAGTACGATTTACTTTTAGTGAACCAGTAAATACGAAAAGCCAATAAACAAAACAACATTAAGTGGACACGGGCATGTATTGATGGGAAAACGTAAGAAGCACACAGGAAAAACAACAACAACAAAATTACATTTAATCAACTAAAAAGGTGAGTAAGCTATACTATGATACGATTGACTTCAGAACTCACTTTCACTTGAACAGTCGAGTGTGGCACCAGTTACTTGGTCTACGAACGCCGCTTCACACGTACAAACATCTACTGTACACAGTGATCCAGGGAACTGTTTACAAGTTAGACCATCACATGGAGAAGAGGTACACGCCTTCCTACCATTAGTACATACAATACTTCCTGTCAAATACAAAATGCTATGAAAATTAAGCTCATTTAAACACATTTGCATAAAAAGTCAAACAGTTTTCGAATCGATTGGCAATGTTTTGACTGTTTTATTGGGGTTAAATGTCCCCTTTAACACACATACAGTGACGATGTCATAGTACAGTACACACTGATAGCGACTGGCGACGTACAGTGCTGTCTCATTGAAAAGTACCACAGACACATTGACATGATGCTTCACGCGGCCACATTATCATAAAACAAAAAAAACCAGGACATCTTCTACTTAGAAATGCTTAGTGCTTAGCAGGTAGGAGAAGATTATTTAATATAAGTGTTTTATGTTTGATCCGGCCGGGTATCGAACCCTCATTTTCCCACTTACAAAGTTAACACTAAGTTACTAAGGTATGTATACCGTGGCGGGATACTTGAAACAATTGTAAGATCAAAAGTTGTATCAGGCCAGCAGGAGTATAGTATTCCAATAATTCGTAGGAAAAATAACGCAAAACACCTAATGCTCAATTCACATTGGGATAAAGGACTTGGCATGGCAAGCTGTGGTCGCAGTTGTGTGTTGACTGCGCATTGTTGGCAAGACAATTGTATTGTACTGTTTGGATGTGGTGTGATTCCTTCATTATCATCGTGAATTGACACCCACCCCCTTATTTGGCTTTGTAATTCTGATTTACAAAGTGGATGTGGTTTGTGTCCTTTATTATTATCGTGAATTGACACCCATCGAGGCGCGCAAACCTCCCTACCGCGATAAGGAGTCTAGCACAGGGAGGTTCAGAGCTAGACCTAGAATTCGGGAAGAGTATTGGCTCTTTCCTCTTTACAATATTAAATTCATTAAAGGCATGTGCCAGTTTGCATTTTTTTATTCTTGTGCATACCTAGACATGACTGTTGACAACTTGCTTTTGATTGAAAGTAGATGTCGCTTCCGTCGCATTTATCGGAGTGTTTATATTCAATACAGTTACTGTTTGTACTGTCAAAATAGTATCGTTTCTTGGCATTCGAACATTTTGATACTTTGGTGTTCCTTTCAGGTTTATCAAAAGAACATTTGTCATCTGCAAAGAAGAAACATAACATTACAATTATGTTATATAGAATGGTAAAAGAACGTTGAAAAGGAATGTTTCTTGCATTTTTTAAAAACCTTATAAATTTTGCAAAAAACATTTGAGATAAGAGTCATACCAGACAAAGATAAATACGTCCAACAGAAATTCATAATAAGTATTTTGTTTTACAAGTGTACACTTTTTCTTGCCTTTAAAACTGCTATCAAGAATTGAAATAAAAATTCAACTCACTGTCACAAACCACCTTCTTCCCAGCCGAGTCGAAAAACGATGTTTTACAGTTATTGCAAGGGTCAGGTCGACAAGTGACATCTCTGCGAGTCCCACAAGCTGAATTCTTACAAGCTCCTACGCATGCACTGGGCTCATTTCCATTTGTACAAACTGAAAAGACAAGATGAGTTGAATCATCAAAATCAAAACATTGACAAACCAATAAAAGCCGCATAAATCAATTCAGTAAAAGAAAAGAAACAAAAAGAAAATAACATCAAAACAATCCTCAAGACTAGCTATCCATGCGGACTGACTAAGGACGGTCACACAACACTTCTTGGTAAAGAACACATGAATTTATATACAATATGTATTGAATATTAGTTGTATTGTATTCAATCTCAGTCAATACCATTAGGTCTAAGAAAGGATGAAAATCGCCTTCGTCAGGCCTAACTACAGCATAACTGCCATGAATGGACTTATACAAGTTACTTATTGGGAAGATAATGAGAATATTCAAACTTCAACAAAAGAATGAAATACAGTATATGTACTATGGCAATTTGTTTGTCATTCAATTGTACGCTCAGTCAAAGTTTGAATTGTTCAATTTTTTTTTCGTGAGATAGTTCTTTTGGACATTGCGTCCATACTCGTCATTAGAAATGACGTATAAAAGCCTATGTTATAACAATAGTCGTCAAAAGACGAATTGGAGTTGAACATAACATCACGAGTATATATAAAAAATATAGAGGACTGATGGCGAAATATGGCTTAAACAGAAAATGTTTTTTTGTTTTATTTGAACGTACTTGCTTTTTTCCCTGTGTCACCTCCGCCGCCTAAAAAATAAAAATAAGAAGAAATAATGTTATCAGAACAAATTTTATCAGCAAGCAAACACACAACCGGAAAACCACTCGGGCCTTTCCATCATACTTAGGAAAAACAAATCGGGGTATATGGCGGCTGAATATGTAGTTATTTAGATTAACATATTTGCCGTCTGTACTGCCCCGTGTCAAACCTGTCTATAAAGACCACCCAAGAGAGCAGGAAAAAGTGGTCTTTATGCGGATGTGGTCTTTATATACAGGTAACATAAGTCTAATAAGACATCGAGGGACCTGTTTTTAGGATGTATAAGTGTAAGGGTTTGACCGGCAGTAGGCTTTAAAACTCATTATGTAATACTGAGACAACTAAATTTTGTTGATTTACTAATAAGAGGATAAGAGTAATCTATGCCATTAAAAAGTACCAAAGAACGTAGCAAAGGGACTACATTTTGTTGCTTTGAACATTCACGTTGTGATGCGGTTTTGACGTACATAAAATATGACGTTTATGCGTTGCTAGGGTATCTCAAAGTTTAATAACTTTTGAACCAATGGATGTAATTTACTGAACAATTCTCAAATCACATGGATTTCACTGCCCCTAATAAACATGCGGTATGTGTTTTATTTTCAAAGTCGTAGGGGCATAAAGGAGAAATGAGCTTAATATGAATCTTTGTTCGAAAGTTATGAAAAAAGTAGTTCGACAACCCATCATTTTTTTTTTTGTTTGTTTGTTAATTTTGTTCGTTTTTAAAGTACTCTGTCTTGGTGACAATTTTGAAAAAAAGTTAGATTTTGAAACAAATTCTAAAAGTTGATATATAAGGACATCATTAAATTGTTTGGTATCTAATGAGTAGTTCTATCGCATTAAAAGTCTGCAAAACAAATAAAAATTAAAAATTTCTAACTTGATCTGAAATTAACATTTGTTAATATTGATTTTAAATAAAAACGTTCTCTCTGGTGTGCATACTAAGAGATAACACATAATTGGTTGTTTGTAACGAAGTTCGGAAAAATTCAAATTTCATCTTTTTTCAAACGCATTACTTTCGAGTGACTCTAGAAGAAAACGAAATGTGGCAACATATACATGTTTTTGATGTAAACATCTTTCCAGGACCTCGTCTTTCCTAAAATCAACAACAGAAAGAAAGTTTGATTTTATTAGATATTCGGTTCTCACACTTATACATCCTTAAGTCGTCTTTATGGACAGATGGTCTCTTTATAGAGGTGGTCACTAGAGCAGTTTGCACTGTAATCTGAAACTAAAAATGAAATATCAAAAACTTTTCATGTGTATTCATAATGGACCATCCTTCACGATTTAAGTATCGATATCGGGGTTAAACTTTGATATATCATTATACTAAATTTAAACTAAGATTTTCGTAACTTACCTCCACAGTTGGCCTTCCCTATTGTGACTGTGTTTGCTAAAACCTGACCATCGTTAGGCTGGACACACCAGCTTATGGATCCATTGTTTCGGCTCTGCATGTCATTGTAAAATCCATCATCCGTACATGATGGAATATATGGACCGACAGTGCTGGATATCACACTGTCCGCTACATACAAATTAAAGTACATAAATGTCACAATACTCATTAAGGCTTTATTTATATACCTGCTTAGAAAACAACAACATGACTTTTATTTTTTATAAAGTTCTATGTGTGAGAATCTTGTCCATCCCTCCGGGACTAGCTACGAATCAATATTTATCAACGGGCGTTCATTGAAAATGCAGGCAACTATACACACAGTGATCTAACTAAAAACCGGATGTACTGAACTCCTCGTGACTTTCCTCTACTTCAGAATGGTAATTGTATGGTTATCTGATTCGTGTATGGCTTATAGCAATTGCCATACACATCTCTAGTGAAGGAAAATCAAGAGGAGTTTGGTACATCCGGTATTTAGCTCGACCAGTGTGATACATAAACTTGTAATGTTCTTATAAATGTTTACACTTAGACTCACGTGCTATACGCAACAACTTTCTAAAGTAATTGGTATATAGATTATCATAACTGTATTTATCTTGCATGAATATTACTAATTGTAAAAATATGTAAAAAAAAAAAAATGTACATTATTTCGTATAGTGTTATTGTATATTCAAATAGATAGTACCTCACTGGTTTTCATTAAATCCTCCAATGTTATTTGTTTTCATACTTACATGTACAAATTTTATCTCTGGAGTTCAACTCCTCACATATCTCATCGCTCTTACAAGTTGTGCTCTAGACAAGAAAAAAATAAAAGTACCGTATTAGAGTGTTTGTAGCTTGTTTATTTCGTGTCACTAAAACATCGAGGCGGGTGACACATGTGTTGCAGGAAACGCTCATCATATCGCGAGCACCTGGTTTCGCTTCTTATTTTTTTTAAATAGAAGTTCATGATGTTTCCTTTTCAAGTTAATAATTTTAATTTTGTTCTTTATTTTCTGTGTGCGTCCCACTTTTTCCTTTTATTGCCCATGTTCATAGACTTACTTTGGCGGTATATCAATACAGGTTCACATCTTTATGACAAAGAGACAACCAGTAATTGTCCTTTCGGAAACAATTGTTACAGTGTATTTACACGACATGGAATACGAATTCTGTACAAGAACGGTGCTTATCGAAAAGGTTTTGTTATTTCTGAAATAGGTTCGACTCGTTCATGACGTGCGTATAATTATGAAATAAGAACACTGTATAGTACGTTTTGATAAATGTGTAACACCTTTTTGCGCTTTTTGCGGTGCGTTCAAAAACAATGCACTTCAACAGGGTCAGTTTTCTTTGATTTAAACGTGTTTATTTTGCAATTCGCAAAGCTTGAATACTTTCTTTATGTTCAAATACGGACGTTCAATGGATAATTGGTTCACGCATCATACTTTTTATACTATGTAGAGGTTGGCATGTCCGCTTATACAATGTCCCTTTCCATACTCACATACCCCTATCTAGTTCATCTTGCCTTTTTTGTCGTATGTTATTTAATTTCGGTGATTTACTTAAACTTTAGCACACAGTGTAAGTAGACTGGATCCCTCCCTTTGTTACTTCTCTCCGCCAGGGCTGCGCTACCTTTGTGTAGCGTGCTATGGGGAGGTAACTGAAGAGGGAACCAGTCTAACAGTTTTTTTTGTTGACAATGTTAGTGCACTATTGAAATCAGCTTCCAGATACTGCTTTTTTGTATGTCGTTTAAGATTTTTTCAAATTTTTAATTTCCATTATTATCTTACCAATGGTGTCGCTTCATGTCTTTTTGTTACTGTTTTTATTGCAAGTTCGTTTCGTTAATATTCATTTTTAAATGTAAGTTTATTTGTAATTTCTGTTAAATAAGAAATGAGATTTTGTTCTTGTGATCACGCATGCAAAGTTTCTTAAAACTTTCATGAAGATGTTGTTGTTAAAGTATCTTTTATATTGTCGGTTTAAATTTAATTTTGGGAGGAAAAGTATTGAAAATATTTACCTTACATTGCGATGTCTCGGCAGAACCTTAAAAAAGGAATATGAGAAAAGTAAGTAATTATCACATATTCATTAAACGTTCCTAAACAAAATAATAATTCTGCAGAATTGTCATCTAGAATATTAATTCCTGTTATGACAGCTCCTCATGTTGCTGAGATAATAATGATGGGATGTGTCCAAATCTTTGGATCTCACAATGAGTGATCTCTTTGCACACATTCTTATTCTTATTCACTGTAAATCAGAACTTTACCAACTAAAACGTTTACAAATAAATTCACAATGCTTGGCAAACCAACGATTTGGTATCAGAAAAAGGTCAGAATGTTCTTCGGAAGGGGCGGTAGAACATTCGCCTCGTTTTCCGGTAGGCACTGGTTTGATTCCGGGTCGGGGTCGCGTCAAACTTAAGACTTTAACATTAGGTAATCTTCTCGCCCCCTGATAAGTGCTCAGCATTACTGGGTAGAAGAAGGACTGTTTGGATTGGTGTCAGTATAATGTGACCGAGTTGAGTATTATTTCAATGTGTCTGTTGCGTAATATTCCAGTGAGGCAGCACTATAATTCGCCATCAGTGCGCACTGTTAGAAGTAGAAACCGTCTCGATATGACATAAACATGAGTTAAAGGGACGTAAAACCCCAATTAAACAAACAAACATATCTTTGGAAGGGGCACTGGCAGTACTGTATCAGGGTTGTTAACCCTCTATCACGATATATATCCCAATTTAGACTTCCGTAGGAGTAGACGGTAACGCAATGAAATGTGACTTCACCTTTTCTGTCCTATATGCATGCCACAAATTTCCGTTCTTGTTGTCGCTTCATTTTATCTCTTGTCAAAATGTGTCAGTTACTGCAACATCACGTAGGTCCCTTATTAAACTATATTTTTACAAACAACCAACACATATTCTAAAACACACTTTGAATGGGTGAAATGAAACACAAACAAAAATTGATTGTGTAACAAACAAAGATTGGAAATATAGAAATTATAAAGAGTCTTCATAGTCACATTTAATGAAACGTGAAAAAAATTCTGAACTTCGACCGGATCTACAGAGATAAAAAAGCCAGCGACAATGAAAGTGATCGTTCGGTCGTTGAAGAGACGCAATGTGGTAGATTACCATGACAGGACACGTATAACTAATGTGTGCTAATTTAATTTAAACTTACCACATGCGGCCAGACAGTCTCCCTCAGTTACATATTTATTTGTGTTGCCACCACACCCACTGTATTTGAAAGTTGTGCACTTCTTTGCAGTGGCATCATAATAGAACATATCAATAGACATGTTGCAGTTTCCGGCGTTCATTTCTGCAGTACACTTCTCTGACAAACAAAAATTGATATTCAAAATCATTCTTAAATTACAAAGACAATAAATTAGTCTTATGACTTATTTATATTTGCATTCACATTCTGAATTTTCATGTTTAAAACATATTAAAATAGTTATAAAAAAATATACTTTTTTTCCATATGATTCATTTTGCAATTGTTGTGAAATTTCGATCACAAAAACGAATTCATTGATATAACTTCGATCGAAACTGTTTTCTTTATTCTGTTTGTATTATTACATGTAGCATAACAAGATGTATAGATACCTGTAGTTGACAATCGCGAGCCAACGCTTGACTTGGACGCACGCATTGTCAATAAACTGCGGTATTGTTGTGATATTTTGAAGGAAGGGCGAGTAGTCGAATAATCTATTGTAATCTGCAGTTTTAGATTGTGAGATAGCGCTTGACTTGGCCGCATCCGCAGGACAACTCGCATTCCCGATACGATACATTTAAGTAGGGAGGAGGGTTAGTAAAACAATCTATGGTAACCTGCAGGTTTTAATTTAGAGCTACCGTTTGATTTGGCCACATCCCTCATACAACCCGCGTTCTATTACTCTAATTTAAAAAGGGGCGGGTAGTAAACTATTATGGTGTTACCTGCAGTATTAGATTGCGAGGTAGAGATTTATTTAGCCGCCCCGCGATACTTAGGGAGGGTAGTAACATAATATATTGGTACATGCAGTTTTAGATTGTGAGTTAGTGCTTGATTTAGTCGCATCCCTATAACAACCCATGACCCTTTGGGGGGATAGTAAAGTAACATACTATTGCCTGCAGTGGTAGATTTGGAACTTGCGCTTTTGTTTGCCCGCATCCCCAGGTCATCCCGCGATCCTTTGGTAGGGTAGTGAAATAACTTATTGTTACCTGCAGTGGTAGATTTGGAACTTGAGCTTGATTTGGCAGCATCACCAGGTCATCCCGCGATCCTTGGGTAGGGTAGTAAAATAACTTATTGTTACCTGCAGTGGTAGATTTGGAGTTTGAGCTTGATTTGGCAGCATCCCCAGGTCAACCCGCGATCCTTGGGTAGGGTAGAAAAATATCTTATTGTTACCTGCAGTGGTAGATTTGGAACTTGAGCTTGATTTGGCAGCACCACCAGGTCATCCCGCGATCCTTGGGTAGGGTAGAAAAATAACTTATTGTTACCTGCAGTGGTAGATTTGGAGTTTGAGCTTGATTTGGCAGCATCCCCAGGTCAACCCGCG
>JAUMGZ010179292.1:0-14171 GCA_032359645.1 Pododesmus macrochisma | reverse complement strand
AAAATTTAAAAATTTAATAAATATGGAGTATATAATTTAGATGGATATTTTATTTATATTTGAGAGAGAGAGAGAGAGAGAGAGAGAGAGAGAGAGAGAGAGAGCGAGATAGAGAAAGAGAGCGAGAGAGAGATTATAGAATTAAGATGTCGCTACTGTTTGATATTTCTATGATAAACATCTCAAATCCTCTACAACGCTGCCATTAACATTCTTTCCATAAAGCGCAACGGTTCTGCTTTTGCCGACATGGAATGGAAAAGTTGTACACAGAAACAAAAAGAGGAATCTTTTGGGATAATTAGGGATCTGTCAGACGACTAGGGAGCGACTTATTGTTGTGTTGTGTGATGATGGATGGGATGTAATACAACGCCTATCTCAACAATATACAGCAACAACCCGTGAACACCAAAGTACATATGTCATATTTACAAACTGTGATTACCAACAATGTGTGTTCTCATATACCTCGTGATTACATACACCGTGTGTTCTTATAAACCTCAGTGATTACCCAAACCGTGTGTTCTCATATACTCTGTAATTGCAAACACAGCGTGTTCTCATATACTCAGTGATTACAACCAATGTGTATTCTTATATACTCCGTGACTACATACACAGTGTGTTCTCATATACTCAGTGATTACATACAAGGTGTGTTCTTATATACTCCGTGTGAGGTCTTATATACCTCGTGATTACATACACTGTGTAATCTCATATACCTCGAGATTACATACACTGTGTGTTCTTATATACCTCGTGATTACATACACTGTGTGTTCTTATATACGTCGTGATTACATACACTGTGTTCTCATATACCTCGTGATTACATACACTGTGTAATCTCATATACCTCGTGATTACATACACTGTGTGTTCTTATATACCTCGTGATTACATACACTGTGTAATCTCATATACCTCGTGATTACATACACTGTGTGTTCTTATATATCTCGTGATTACATACACTGTGTGGTCTTATATACCTCGTGATTACATACACTGTGTTCTTATATACCTCGAGATTAAATACACTGTGTGTTCTTATATACCTCGTGATTACATACACTGTGTGGTCTTATATATCTCGTGATTACATACACTGTGTAGTCTTATATACCTCGTGATTACATACAATGTGTGGTCTTATATACCTCGTGATTACATACAATGTGTGTTCTTATATATCTCGTGATTACATACACTGTGTGTTCTTATATATGTCGTGGTTACATACACTGTGTTCTCATATACCTCGTGATTACATACACTGTGTGGTCTTATATACCTCGTGATTACATACACTGTGTGGTCTCATATACCTCGTGATTACATACACTGTGTGTTCTTATATACCTCGTGATTACATACACTGTGTGGTCTTATATACCTCGTGATTACATACACTGTGTGTTCTTATATACCTCGTGATTACATACACTGTGTGTTCTTATATACCTCGTGATTACATACACTGTTTTCTTATATACCTCGTGATTACATACACTGTGTGTTCTCATATACCTCGTGATTACATACAATGTGTGCTCTCATTTACTCCGTGATTAAATACACTGTGTGTTCTCATATCATTAGCTATACAAGTCTTTGATAGGGTACATGGTCATGTTCTCTGTCGGGATTTTAATTACATGAAGTGACGGCAAATTTACCATACAGCAAAGCAATAAGAACTTTGAAAACCACGACAACTTTGAAAGAGAAAAGTTATTACAGTTTTAATCATAATGTCATGAAAAACAAATTATGTTTTTGTTAAAGTTTAGTATTTGTTTTCAAAAATTAAAATTTTGAAAAACAATTACATTTTTGTTGAAGTTTAGTATTATATTTTTAAAATAAAAACTAAATAACGATACAGCTTTGTAATGGGAGTTACCCGTATCGCGCAAAATAGCGCGTACTCTTATGTATACTCCTACATAGCCTTACGTAGTCTGGCAAATTAACCAATCAGAATGCGACATTTATCTTTCCAGGATGACAAATCTCCATGATCATATGTCCCGCAATTTAAAACTAGAATATACTTATACATATATTGTCTAGCCATGTCTTAAAAACGGGTAATGTTTGAAGTTAACTATTGTATATGAAGGTTTGCATATCTGCTCAACACTAAGAGAGAAATTGTAATGTTGTTTATTGTGTTTATAAGGAAACCGTTTTATAAATAAGAGTTTAGCGGGAACCGTCGATATCTAGACCCGATATTAATTCTGTATATGTTGTATATTGAGGTTTTTTTCTCTCAATAGGTGGGTTATATATCGTCACTTCGAGAGAGATATTAATTCTATATAATGTTGTATATTGAGTCAATCAGAAACTGAAAAGACTCGAATAACTCGAATTTACTGAGTCCATATTGAGTTTTCTCGTTTTTATATTGGATACTGAGTGGATTTTACCGAGATTAGTTTCTTTAGGTGTGGACACTGGTTTAATAAATAGATCAATCGTGTGTTGATGAACAACAATCTGTAATTCAAAACGTTTTAAAGTAACTATTTGAATTTACTTGTAAAAATACATTTGCAGGAAAAGTAAAATCTGTTTCAATTTTGTTATCATTAGTGTCGGGTGCTAGCGGAAGTAGATATAACGTTTGATATATGGGGAGTACGCGGTGATGCTTTCTTTCTGATATTGATCTACACCTATTTCGCGCATGACTTGGTGCTATTATAGAAAATCGTTTTTATACTCAAATTCAGGCATTTGAACAATTTTAAGTGAGTATTCACGAACATGTGTTTTCAGTGCTGTGCAGTATTTTTTGTTTTAATCCTGTCCTGAAGCGTGCCGTCGATATATTATCCTGATAACAGATACAACCTACTGATAGTGCGTCTATGTGTACTTTTCTCTTCAGAGGGCCATGTCTTCAGAGGGCTATGTCTTCAGAGACTAGAGCCAGATAAGTGCAAACAAAAGGGAATTTACGCTTATTGAATAAACTTAATATTAATGTTCTACACCACAAGTTATAGACAGAATAAAACCAAAATAGTTTAATCCTCGCAACCAAAGATTTTGTTTAGTTTTTTTTATTTATTAAATTTGACCTTTCTTATATATTCTATCTACATTTGTTGGACGTTTAAAATGATATATTGCACAGTGGGTATATGTTAATTATTATTCTTGGACCTGTTATGTTCTATTTATTCTTTTAGCATATATTCTGTATACTGTTTCTCATTTACACGATTGGATTAACTTTTTTAATTGGAAATATTCAGAATTTGTAATATTCCAGTAATTTGACTGTTTACATGTCACCCGAGTTCCAGTCATTCTTTAGAGAAATGTGATATTTTAATGTAGTTGTAAACTCGACATATATTTCGTTCATTAGAAGGCGCGCGCTGATATATGCTCTCCAATGTCACTCGCTAGAGGGCACGCTGATATATACTCCCAAATGTCATTCAATAAAGGGCGTCCTAACATATGCAGTCCGAGTTGCCCACTAAAGGGCAACCTTATATGGCATACCGTTCTTTAAATTATTCTTAACAAAGATTTTTAAATGCGTATTAAATTTCAAAATTACAAAAAAAGAAACTCAAACACCCACACTGATGTTTGAAAATTACATATAGATTCTACGAAGACTTTCGAAATCTCACACAAAAAATTGTTAAGCACACCATAGTGTGCTACTTACAAGTCTATGAGCTCACTGAACTTAAATGCAGAAAGTTACAAACTGAGGGTTATGCGCATGTTTTGGAGCGTCCAAATAAATATCAAGTTTTTTTTCAATCTCTGTGCGTTTTTTAAAACACTGTATGCAACATGATTTGGATTAGAATAGCGTGGCGTGTCCTGGCATCTGCTCATACACCACACGAAGGTGCTCTAACATGTAACTCTACTGTCAAACACGAGAGGCAAGCTGACACATTTTATGTAGTTCTAATAAATTTGTTCCTGTAATTCTTAATTATTGGATGGAGAAATGACATAGTTCCGCTCTTCGACTTCTAGAGAGCATCATGCAATCTCTGTATCTCACTAGAGGGCATCATGTAATATATGTGTCTTTCACTAGAGGGCATCATGTAATATCTGTGTCTCTCACTAGAGGGCATCATGTAATATATGTGTATCTCACTAGAGGGCATCATGTAATATATGTGTATCTCACTAGAGGGCATCGTGTAATATATGTGTCTTTCACTAGAGGGCATCATGTAATATCTGTGTATCTCACTAGAGGGCATCATGTTATATATATGTGTCTTTCACTAGAGGGCATCATGTAATATCTGTGTCTCTCACTAGAGGGCATCATGTAATCTCTGTGTATCTCACTAGAGTGCATCATGTAATATATGTGTCTCTAACTAGAGGGAATCATGTAATATCTGTGTCTCTCACTAGAGGGCATCATGTAATATCTGTGTCTCTCACTAGAGGACATCATGTGTTATTTTTGTCTCTCACTAGAGGGCAACATGTGTTATTCGTGTCTTTCACTAAAGTGCATAATGTGTTGACGTTTCTCTTACTAGAGGGCATTGCGTGTTCGTCTTGTCTCTCACTAGATGACAACTTGTGTTGTCGTGTCTCTCAATAGAGGGCGTCATGTGTTATTTGTGTCTCTCATTAGAGGGCAACGTTTGTTATTCGTGTCTTTCACCAGAGGGCATTGTGTTGTCGTGTCCCTCACTAGAGGGCGTCATGTGTTTTTCGTGTCTCTCACTAGAGGGCAACATGTGTTATTCGTGTCTCTCACCAGAGGGCATTGTGTGTTGTCGTGTCTCTCACTAGAGGGTTTCATGTGTTATTCGTGTCTCTCATTAGAGGGCATCATGTGTTGCCGTGTCTCTTACTAGAGGGCATCATATGTTTTTCGTGTCTCTCACTTGAGGGCAACATGTGTTATTCGTGTCTCTCACCAGAGGGCATTGTGTGTTGTCGTGTCTCTCACTAGAGGGCATTGTGCGTTGTCGTGTCTATCACTAGAGGGCATCATGTGTTGCCTTGTCTCTCACTAGAGGGCATCATGTGTTATTCGTGTCTCTCACTAGAAGGCAACATTTGTTCGTCGTGTCTCTCACTAGAGGGTATCATGTGTTGCCGTGTCTCTCACTGGAGGGCATCCGTGTTGCGTGTCTCTCTCTCTCACTAGAGGGCATCATGTGTTGCCGTGTCTCTCACTAGAGGGCATCATGTATTCGCCGTGTCTTCACATTTCAGTAAGGTTGGTGAATTGTCGCGAAGTTTTGCATACCAAAGAACACATGGCACACTATGTATATTTTACTATATTATTTATTTACAACTCTCGGTCTTCCTCAATAACGCATGCTTCACCTGGTATTATCTACATACCACCAGTTATCCTAAAGAACATCTATTTGCAACTTGGAGCCCCTTTCTGTACGAGTTTTTGCCTCCAACGTGCACGGTGGAGAAATAAGACTTGTAAGATTAATTATAGACATAAGCAGACACATACATCACCGGCAACGACAGATGCAACTGATGCTGACCGCCCGCTACTTATTGAAATAGACAACGGATTTAATTGCACAGCTTTCGTCTGATTGGCGTTGAGGGTAGTATGGAAATATTGAAAATTGACCGTTGCTGTCTTAAATATACAAATCATTTTATTATCGACAAATGAAATATGTTTCACAATCAAAATTATTACTTTCTGCAAAAACAAATTTCTTTGTGAATAAACAATTTATCTCCGATTCATATATCTATTTCAAGTGTCTCTGATTGTCCTAAGCAGAGATGGGAGGCAAGTCATCTTAAACAACACTTGCTTGCAATCATTCAATGTCTTGTCTTATTAATCGCCCGGCGATGGGGTGTTATTATTGTTAATTAGCAAGTGCTGGATATAGATATTCCTTTAACATTTAGAACAAGTTTAAAATATAGTTTGGAGATGGAACAAAACAAAACACTTTCGATAGACAAAAAGATAGCAGACTGGCGACTATTGTGTGTTTTTTTAAGTTTACGTCAAAGCATGTGAGCTTTAGAGATGACAAAGATTCTACACAAATTGAGAAAAGTTTTCCATTAAAATTTTACCAATAGTTCAAAACAAAATGGCGAGGATTCTTCGAAAGTTGAGAAAAGCATTTCATTGAAATTTTGCAATTATTGAACAACATGACGAACTTGTTGCCACTCTTTGTTTTCAATCTATATGTCAAACAATATGAGTTATGGGCTAGTGCGAACAAGCATATTATACACTATATGTCAAACAAAACGGGTTATGTGCTAGTGCGAACAAGTATATTATACACTATATGTCAAACAATATGGGTTATGAGCTAGTGCGAACAAGCATATTATACACTATATGTCAAACAAAACGGGTTATGGGCTAGTGCGAACAAGCATATTATACACTATATGTCAAACAATACGGGTTATGGGCTAGTGCAAACAAGCATATTATACACTAAATGTCAAACAATACGGGTTATGGGCTAGTGTGAACAAGCATATTATAACTATATTTCAAACAATACGGGTTATGGACTAATGCGAACAATACGGGTTGTGGGCTAGTGCGAACAATATGGGTTATTGGCTAGTGCGAACAAGTATATTATACACTATATGTCAAACAATACGGGTTATGGGCTAGTGTGAACAAGCATATTATACACTATGTGTCAAACAATATGGGTTATGGGCTAGTGTGAACAAGCATATTATACACCATATGTCAAACAATACGGGTTGTGGGCTAGTGCGAACAAGCATATTATACACTATGTGTCAAAGAATACGGGTTATGGGCTAGTGTGAACAAGTATATTAAACACTATATGTCAAACAATACGGGTTATGGGCTAGTGTGAACAAGTATATTATACAAATAGAAACAACTTTGGAGATAACGGTGCACAGCAAAATTCAATGATTCTTTGTTTGTTTTGAAGGACACAAAATGGTATTATGTAATTAAAGATATGTGGGTATATGTATTGTGGACAAATCTAGGTACAGCATTAGTATAAATGCTCGTTTGAATTTTTGCATACAATTCAATCATATTCGATTATGCCGGAACGTCATAGTGTTTTTCTCGATCGGCACAATGGTTACAAATTAGTTTTTTTCCCAAATTCTCAAAAGCATCGTTTTGTTTCCAAATCTCCAAAGGCGATGGTTGCTAATATCTTGAGTTAAGAGGCCATACAAGTCAACGTTCATTTTGGATCAGCAAAAAATGATGAATCGGTGGTCATTCATTTCGTTTCCAAACTTTTCTTCATTTGTACTTCTCATTAAAGATTTGTTGCGCGCAATTAATCAACATTTGACCGCACAACAAATCATTTAAATCTTGCAAAAAATCTTTAAAAAGAGAAGTTAACTAAGCAGCCCTTTAATTGATTTGAAGAGAGCAACAATTAGACAATATTGCATTTTATTTATCCGTACATTATTTTAAAAAGGGTTTAAATCATAACACCTCTCATTAAATCATGTGTTGTGCGGATACAGTCATTTTAGTTATATGATGTGCGCATCAATTAGGTTTGTGATTTTTAACTGAATTGTTGCGCAAATTCAATAATTTGCATAGAAGTTTACGAATGTTCGCTTATTTATTTCAGAGCTTCAAACATTTAAAAGTGCTCTTATTTTGTCAATAAGCTCTACTATGAGCGAAAATGCAGAAACATTATATGACGCTGTGCTTTTTAACCTCATATAATTAATCCTTATCAAAGGCAGGAAATGGTATTAGTTTTTCTTAAAAATATAAATTTATTTAAAACAATTCTGAAAAGAAGAATGTGAGTGTTCTTTTTTCTCTCTTTAACTGAGCAAGCATTTGTGTGTTTGTTTCTAAAGATTTGGCATTCTATATATGGGCAGGCCGAGATTCGACAAACATTGATTGATATTCTCTCATTCCCAACCTAGTTTAACATTTATTCCATGAGAAATAATTACAAGATGATACCTGAGCTCAATATTTGTGGCATACATTTAATGGGCATGTACCATTATACAGCACACTTTTATATAAAATTGTGTGTCTATACTAACATGTCCAATTAAACTGTTGAACACTTAATCTTGTTCAAGTGGAAATATTGTATAAAAAATAGCATGTTTGACTGCCATCTTCACTGATTGTGTACATTTTGAGACATGGGGGAATAATTTATCTTGCTCTATTTATCATAATGTCTCTTGTTTTATTGATCATACAATTTATCTTTTATAGTGTTTTTTCATTTCCTTTTGTATTTCATATCTCATTTTTCTTTTCACTTATAATGAAAAATATGTTTTGCTGAAAGGAAAGATAAATTATAACTTAAGATTTGTTAAATTTTAATGTGTTTATTCAAAAAACTAGGATTACCAATTAGGATTACAAAATCAAACAATTAAAACAAGAGGCCCATGGGGCCTTAACGTCCATCTGGATTGGCATTTGAATACTTTTGACCCTAGAGTCAAGCCTTGAACAAAGTTGGTTCTCCATACTCTAAAGTTACAACAAATCAAAGCATTAAGCCCATTTTTGCCCCTCTAGTGGCGCCACCTCTGGGCTGAGCCCCAAAATTTAAACAAATCTGATACTCCTTTCCATAGGGATGCCTTCTTGGAAGTTTAGATGAAATTGGTTAGGATGTTTTGGAAAAGAAGTCAAAAATGTGAAAAGTTAACATATTTGATATGTATATCAGCGTTGAACTTTGACCCCAAAATGTGTAACCTATTTTTGACCCCTGTGTCACGCCTTGAACAAACTTAGTTATCCATACCTTAAAGTTACTACATACCTAAGCATAAAGCTCTGGCCTTCTAGTTTATTACAAGAAGATTTTTGATAGTGTCAAATTTCCCCCGTTTTGGCCCCCAAAAATTGGCGCCCCCTGGATGCCGAGCCCCTACATTTGGACAAATATGAACTCCCTTTCCCAAGGGATGACTTCTACCAAGATTGGATGAAATTAGTCCAGTAGTTTTAGACAAAAAGTCAAAAATGTGAATAATTAACATATTTGCTAGTGTTGAACTTTGACCCCAAAACGCGTAACCTGTTTTTGACCCCAAGGTCAGGCCTTGAACAAACTTGGTTCTCCATGCCCTTAAGTTGCTACATACCAAAATATTAAGCTCTATGCCTTCTAGTTTATTAGAAGAAGACTTTTGAAGTTTTGTCAAATTTTTCCCCTTTTTGCCCCTAGTGGCCCAGCCCCTTCATTTGAACAAATCTGAATCACCTTCCCCTAGGGGTACTCCCTACTAAGTTTTGATGAAATTGGTCCAGTGGTTTAGGGGAAGAAGTCGAAAATGTGAAAAGTTTACGACGGACAGACGGACGCCGACGGACGGGATTTGTATGAGAAAAGTCCACTTTCGACCTTTGGTCCAGATGGACTAAAAAAAACCAAGAAAGTTATTAACATACATATGTGAAACTGTTTGCATCCGTTTCAGAGTAAATTCTTTTATATTTGTACATTTATATTCCTTGTTGCTTTACTTTTTATTCACCAAAATAAATATTTATAAATTTTGTCTTTTAAAACTTTACAAGATGTCTATAAATTAATTGCAGATATATATATATTTCAATCTTTATAAGATATTCTTATTATATGTGTTATTGAAATAAAACATCTAACTTACAATTTTAAACAGATATCTTTAATTCTAAATATGATATTAGAACATTAGCAAATATCTTAAAAAGATTTGTATTGATGAATAAAATGCAAAACACATGGACTCATAACAAACAGAAAATATAATGGTGTTACGTCAGAGAAAATACCAATATGTCTAAAGGGAGGCAACTCCAACAAGTGTACATTGGGTTAAAGACAATATGTCTATCGTGATGATTTTCAATAAGATTAAAAGTTTCAATATTATTAACACTGAATTCTGCAATGTAGATACTTACAAGCAGCAAAAAGATTGGTGAATGTAATATAAAGATGTATTCTCGGTACCACAGCAATTAAGTTGAATAACAAAACGGACAGAAATACATGTATGCAGCATTTTGTACACAATCATAATGCAAAACATGTTCAAATTCAATCACCAATGAAGTTAAATAATAATGAGAAACTAAGGAGATTACGCACGATACATAAAACATATCTAAGATGTTTAAGAACTATAGTTTTTCAAATAACCATTATAATAAAGAGTTTAATAACAACAAGTAACACCTAAGCATTGTGAAAGTCTGGCGTTACAATGATCTCCCAAGATATAATTGGTCATAAAATATACAACATCTTATTTGATGAATTGATAAATAAAACGCAAAACATGTGAAGTCGAAATAAACAGAGAATATAATGGTTTTCTGTTGGAGAAAATATCAATATGCCTAAAGGGAGGCAACTCCAACAATTGTACATGGAATTAAAGACAATATGTCAATCTTGATGATCTTCAAATCAATAAAGATAAAAAGTTTCAATATACATGTAATCAATACTGACTGCTGCAATTAAAAATACTAATAAGCAGCTTGAAGATTGTAAATTAATGTAGAATCAAGATTTCACAAAGCAAGTTAAATGACGAAAACGGACAGAAATATGTGGCACTTTTTCAAGATAAACAAAACTTGACAAAACATGATCAATTTCAATCACAAATCATAAACTAAGGAAACTATGAATGTAACATCCAATATCTCTCAGATATTTAAAAACTAAACAGTTTTTCAAATAACTATTAAAAACAAAAAGTTTGCAATTACATTTTTAAATTCAATAAATGACTCAAGCTAAATAATCAGAAAGTCCATTTTTCTGCATTACGTCGTATAGCAGTAAAAATAATGTCTAATCGACATAAATAATTATCAATATGTGTGTACATATGTATAATGTATAGGCACGTGTTTGAGGGCGTGAGTATGGTTATTGTTGTGGTATTTAAATTAGGTGTTACTGTTGCACAGGATTTGCCGCATATTGGCGGCAATAGTTGTATTGGTATATCGATAGTGAGGAATTGGTCATTCTAGCCTGTTCACTTCAACTTGACAGTCAGTTTTTATATACATTTAAGCTCAGGTTTTGAATTTTTTTTTTTGTTGGATATACTTACCACACCATTCATTATGCAAAAGCTATCTTACTACCTCACATTAAAGAAAAAAGTGTCCCTAAAGTGCCTCACGTATCCGGGTACTCACTCCGACAGTCACATGATGCTTGTTTTATTGGGTTTTAGCGTCCCTTAAACTCATTTTAGGTCATATCGAGACGGTGTCTGCTTGCGACAGTGCGCAAATATGGCGACTTTATAGTGCTGTCTCACTGAAATGTCACACCGCAGACACATTGACATGATACTTCACTCGGTCACATTATTATACTGACACCAAGCCAGCCAGTCCTTCTCCTTCACATTAATGCTGACGTAGACGTTTGCTCTGCATAATGCCCAACTTTACAACAAGCAAATAAGGATGATCGCTACTGGGAATGATGTCTTACAGATTGGCTGATTTTCATTATATAAGTCAATTGACATAAATGTTTTACATTTATGCAAAAATAAGGATAGGTCAATGATTTGTTTTTGAGATAAACGCATTTTAAATTTCGGTAGGAAAAGAACACCTCTAGATTTTTTATGGAAAAAAATCGATTTTTAGGGGCCAGGAATCAAGGGAAGAGTCTTACAGTTTTTTGTTTAAATGTTTTGGTAGATAGTTATATAAGGTGTATATTTTAAGAATTCTATCAGAAATATAGGGGTTAATTGGCAAACCATTTCTAATGTATTACTATGGAAAATCCCAGAGGAGTTACAAAACATATCTTATTGTATCATGCAAAAAACATGCTGAATTACGAATCTAGAGGACCAACATCAATGTCTTGTTCTTCAAATAAGTTTGAATTGAAATGAACATACATCTAGAAGTTCCTTAACCACAGACATACATGTACAAGTAACATACATTTAATCATTAGACTAACACATGTTCTATTACCATTGAAAGAAACAGTAGAAATATGCACACATCTTAAACGAAAGCGCACTTCATAAAAGTACACGGTACTGTCGCACAGAATAGAATGAAGTACATTTAACATTATTTAACAACTGTGTACTTACCCGGTCAATTATAACTATCCCTTACTAAGTAACGTGAACGAACGTCCCATGTACTGTATGAAACAACTAAAACTGATGACAATTCAAACACAAATTACAATATGATTGACAAATAAACATCAGCTCCCGTCCTCAGCAGACGTTAAACATTGTTATAACCCACGACAAGTAAGTTGTATATCAAGTTCGCGCTTGGCGGATTTTGAATGAAGAAAACTTGTCTAGATAGTGTCAGAGTACCCCGGGTAGAGAGGCATTCACAGACGTTCACACACCAGTGCCACCGTGTTGCTCATCTATCTGTTAAAGTGTGTGTATCTGTTGTTTTATTTACAAATCAATGTTAAATTGTTCATAACAATATCAATAGATACAATCACAGTATTATAAAGTGCTGAATGGTGGGGCATCTACAGTTCGTGGGAATAACATTTATTAAAGCAATTATTTACAAGTAATTGTCTGCCGTCAGTGTAAAGTTGGCGTTTTAATTAAATCCCACCTCGTCTCTCCTTTTCAGTGTTATAAGACGATAAACTCCTTTCCCCGTTGTGTTTTATTGCGTTTATTAATCATTGGGTAATTCAAAGAAATAGATTTGGTATTGGCATTGACATGAATTTAACCATTTGAAACATGATCAAAATGTTATAGAGAATGTGAGCCTATTACTACAAGGCTTTATATAATGTGAATGGGATTTAAACAAGACCCACGGTTATTGTTAGTTGTAAAACTGATGGATTATATACCCAAGTCACCGTGCACTTTGAATGAATACAAATCTTAATTCAAAAGTCTGAACAATTGACCTATGTAGGACCATAGATAGATACGAAGGTCAGTGCAGTAGGTCGCAGTGTAAACATGGTATTACAAACTAATGTTTTAGAAAAATGCAATGCATATAGTTTAATAATTTGATGAACATTAAATTAATAAATCGCTAAAACGAAGATTTTGTTTATGTCATCTGTTCTCTATACTTCTATATATTCAAAAAGCATGGCTTAAAATAAGACATAAGAAGAAAATCACTGCTGCGACGCAAGCGTCAAAATTGGGCAAAAAAAGCAGTCAAGTTTAATATAATCGTTTTCTTTAATGTACTACATAAATATCGAACGTAGTCGTTACAGCCCCTTTAATGTAATGGCACACACATGTTGCAAGCTTGAAATCATTCTAGTTACTTTAGTTTAAAAAACAACTATCTCTACAATCGCTGTTAGTGTGATATGCAACAAACAGACACATTCTTTATGATCATGATGTTAATAATAACTGACACAAGTATTTTTTATTCAGTAAAGTGGAACATTTATGCTTCTAATGGCCTACTTTTGATTTTAAGTTCAAGTTTGACTTATAGTTCATTAGAATTGGAAGAGCCAATGAAGCAGGCAAACTATGTCACAGTGACCTTATTCTGTTAGCAATGTTAATTCATTCTAAAAGTTTAATAGTGTCATTGGAACTTATAGTTCCTTAGAACTGTAGTAAAACAAAAAACCAAATTGAACTAACTTTGTTAATCAAGTAGGAAATGTAGGTTACATTGTACTACCTAACAGGGTTAATAAAGTAGGAAATGTAGGTTATATGTACTACCTAACAGAGTTAATAAAGTAGGAAATGTAGGTTACATTGTACTACATGTACCTAACAGAGTTAATAAAGTAGGAAATGCAGGTTACATTGTACTACCAAACAGAGTTAATAAAGTAGGAAATGTAGGTTACATTGTACTACCTAACAGAATTAATAAAGTAGGAAATGTAGGTTACATTGTACTACTTAACAGAGTTAATAAAGTAGGAAATGTAGGTTACATTGTACTACCTAACAGAATTAATAAAGTAGAAAATGTAGGTTACATTGTACTACCTAACAGAGTTAATAAAGTAGAAAATGTAGGTTACATTGTACTACCTAACAGAGTTAATAAAGTAGAAAATGTAGGTTACATTGTACTACCTAACAGAGTTAATAAAGTAGAAAATGTAGGTTACATTGTA
>JAUMGZ010179281.1:0-14173 GCA_032359645.1 Pododesmus macrochisma | reverse complement strand
TAGAAACTGGTAGGTATAATGATGTTCCTAGAAATCAAAGATTCTGTTCACTTTGTGATAGATACGATATCGAAGACTAGTTCCATTTATTTTACAATGTCCAGTTTATTTAAATTTGAGGTTATTATAATTATATAAAACCTTATTACTATTTTCGTCCGTCGGTTTTTTATCCTAGTACAGTTATTGTCGTGTAGAAATGGTAGAACTTTACGTAATTTAAGTAAATATTTAGTAAAAGCAGTTTCTATTAGGAATGTTTTATTGGAATGAATCTTTGAATTTGTTGTGAATAATTGAGCTATTGAATCCTAATTGGATTAGTATTCAGTGAAAAAATGAAAATCTGTATTTGTGTTAAGCTCTTCGCCATCACATGTTATTATCCCCAGGCTTTCTTGTGTGTGTTAATAATATTAGAAAGACTTGTAATGTGTTGTAAAAAAGTTTTCATGGTAAAATCTGTATAATGGTTATGTTCTCCGCCATCTCATGTAATTATTATATATTGTAATATGTGTATATATAAGACTCAACGGGAGTGTATTTATCGTAATTTGATGTTTGTACACGAATTCCTTTGTCGTCAGTCTCCCTGCTTCAGATGCCTTTCTTCCTAAACTTTGACTCGCTTGTAAAGGTAAATGTGTTTATTTGTCCAATTAGCGTTTTCTGTCGCGTTGACTGTTTCTTGTCATATTGCGACAAACGGAAACCAGAGTCAAAACAACAAAGCAGGGACATGTAGCAATACTGCGATAGAAACGGGATTTCAAGTAATAAAGACCGGACATTAGGAAAGGTAGCCATTATGGGTCAAACCAAATTTTGAGAGCTACAAGAAATTTTATTGAAAAATAAACGATATTCCGCTGATAAAATGTTGTTTCGCTATGGTTTCTGTGGGCATTCATGACATGGAGTGAGACGGTGGCAGGAACGGGAATTAAAACAACAGACTGGACATGGCGAGGCGCATATGTTGACAACTTCATTGTGGTTACTGTTGCTTTGAGACTTTCGTACTTTCCAAAGTACTAAATGCGAAAAACCAAGACAATATTCAAAAGCAATAAGTAAATGAGCATACATAAGAAACACGGGGAACGCACATAGAAAAAAGCGCAATGAATAAAAAAAACTCACACACAGAATTTACTAACAATAACCATTCTTAGCTGATATCACACATTAGTACAAGAAAGGGTTTTTTTTTGTTTTTTTTGTTTTGTTTAAACATATATTTGTTTGCCGCGTTAAGTAGTATATCACATAATATTCGGATTACAATATTAGAATATGGTCATCACTTTTGTACTTGCAAACTATTTAATTGAAAAAATATTGCTTCGAACTCAAATTTCCCTCTCATATGAAATACCTTGTAACCATTTCATTGACCGTCGTTTGCAGACGCTAACAGATGCAATGTTAAAACATAAAAGAGAAGGCGGTTACGCCGTTGCGAAGTAGCATGAATAACAATCCCAATTCCTTTATCCCAATTTCACCAGCGATGTTGACCAGTAGTTAGGGAATTCGCTTCGTGCTGGTAGACCAGTGTTAGAATCATAGGTTGTGGGATAGAATCTTAGTCGCGTCAAAACCTAAGACGTTAGAATTAGGCAATCTTCTCGCTTTCCCTGCTAAACGCCCAGCACTACTGGGTAGAAGGAGTACTGGTTGGTTCGGTGTCAGGATAATATTACCGATTGAAGTATCATGTCAATGTGTCTGCGGTGTGATATTTCAATGAGACAGCACTATAAAATCGCGCACTGTAACAAGCAGACACCGCCTTGATATGACCTATACACGAGTTAAAAGGACACTAAACGCCAATAAACAAACAAACAAACACACAAACAAACAAACAAACAAACAAACAAATAAGCAAACAAACAAATAACATCATCCAAATTCCTTGCCTCACTTCTTGTAACTTTTTGTCTATTTTTTCTTTTGTTGCAAAAAATACTACAGTGAATTAATACGACCTTGAGCCATCTTGACATCAAACTGAATAGAATATTTTGGAAAATGTTTAAACGATTACTTACTCTATAAAGATAATACTGTTGATCTGGGAAGCTCACTGGATGGCACAAGGATATATATTTATCCATGCATGTTCAATAAATGTAAAAATTTCTGTAAATAAGGCACACGCACTGATTTTACTGACCTTCCAAATTCAGGGTAATGGTATAGAAGGCTTCGTGAAAGGAGAGTAAAAGCGGGATTCATTTCTTAGATTCCGTGTAATTACGACCAGGATATTAATCGTGTTTTGTGTATGTTGACAACTAAGAGTCGTGCGTTCCTCTGCACCGGATTACCCGCTAAAATGTGTATTTTCTACCAGGAAGCTGACCATAATTATCCATTAAGGTAGCTTTATTTAGTTCAGAGATGTTCGTCACATTTTACTACATTTATTTACCACCTCTCTCTATCGATTCAGTTTACAGACTATCATTAGGGATACATCTCCTAATAAGCTAAACCTGTTTAACTCGGAGGAAATGACCCCATTGTGACGGTCTTAGCGAGAGCTGACACTGCTTCTATCGTCACTCTAACTGCATTTTAAAACGCTTAGTCCGTGCTTGATTGTCGGCTGAGTCGCCAAGTCATTGGATACAGACCTTTATTAGCTTTAAATGAAGTTGACGAAATCTTCTATGCATTCTTTAACGTGATGTGACGCTGATATATTCGTTTTCGGTTGCATTGATACATCTAATAGATACGTAAAGTAATTTACACAGCATTCTCACACGACATTCCTCTCAACAATGCGCGCTGTACACACAATGAAGGGAACCAACAATGAAAAAACTAGATTTTGGTGTGATCGATATTGACTTTGAACTGCACTCACCTAAAAGTAGAAGGTCTCCTTCTGAGTGTACATTGCCATCTATAAATGGTTAAACATTTGCCAG
The DNA here is from genome assembly GCA_032359645.1 of Pododesmus macrochisma. Lineage (NCBI taxonomy): Eukaryota > Metazoa > Mollusca > Bivalvia > Pectinida > Anomiidae > Pododesmus > Pododesmus macrochisma. Next base: position 11,225 of record JAUMGZ010179281.1, on the reverse strand, counting down.
CCGTATAAAACAAAGAAGAAATGGGTTCAACAGAACAAAATTTATTGACAAACAAACAATAATTTCATCAAAAAGTCACCACCAGAATGAGCTAGCAACGTGAGTCGGATATAAAAAAAAATCAAAAATCAAAGCAAACAAATTAATCGCTTCTTCACGCGGCGCACCATGGGGAAATTAGCAAAGTAACAATTAAACGTTAAAAGGGGGAATATAACCTTTAAGTCTAAAGGAGGCCTTAAGATTTATTTTTAAATATTTAAAACGTACTTTGTTAATAACTGTTTGAAGGGAATAAAAATCAAAGGTCATGAAATGAGAAAAAAGCTTACTTTTTGACGTTAATTCTTAACCCTCTCCAGTAAATGAAATAATACTCTGATAAATGTACGACTTAACTTAATTATCCGTCTATTGCGAGAGTCCTAAACTTTAAGCAGTGACAAATTCAAAGAGACAAATGATGAATACGCCCAGGCACTCTACATTTGAAGGTTACCAGTTGAAAAAAATCAACATTAATCAAAATAACTGCTGCTTGTGGTCTCACTTTGTTGTGCTTTTTAAGGTTTATGGCCATGTGACTAATTATTCTGGGTATGATTTTTGTCTCATGAGTGAAATGTATGACTCTTTATCTAACATGATCATGTCAAACATATCATTGATCTTTGACACACTAAATGGTTGACTTGTGATTAAATATGACGTTGGGCAGTTTTATATAAATAAACGGCATGAAGCTTGGTCGAAGTTGGACTATAAATTGCCATAAGTTAGCACGACATACCAAGCATTATCATGCAATGCCATAGAGAGTTTTGTTTGTTTAATTAGGACGCTACTTCCGGAATATTTCTCGACAAAAGACCACAAGGAGTTAGGGCCAGGAAACCTTTCCAGATCACCCAGGTACTCAAATTTCTGTATCTCCATAAGGTGTCTCGGTATGACCTAAACATGTGATGAAAGGTATGGGCGCCATTTAATAAAATTTATTTGATTTATTGATATCAATAAATGAACTATAGATATCAAAATTCGATTTATTGATATTAATATTTCATCACGAATAATAGATATCACTAATTCGATTTAATGATATCTAAAAATCAGTTATTGATATCAATAACTCGTGGCTATTTATTGATATCAATATATAGGCAATCATTAGTAAAACGGAGCCCCATAAAAGGAACGTTAAACCTTAATAAGACAGAAATTGTTGAAAAAAAGTCTTAATACCGGAGGTCCAATTACCGTCTGCAATACGATAGCAAGTCGGGGACTCGTATGTGAACGTTGCACCATTGCAAGTCTATATTAAGTCTAAGAGACAAGTAAAGCTAGGAGACGGAAACGTTTCCAGACATATTACGTATAAAACAGAGACGCAATTGTATACTTACAGAAGCATTAATTAAGTCTGTACGTAGACACTTCATATCATGTACAAAAGCTGTGGATGGAGCGTAAATAATATATAAGTTGCATATCGATCTCAAAGGAATGGTGTTACAATGTAGTTGACAATTCCGTTAAAAAGTAAAAAACATCAAATTTTCCAGGAATTTACAGTATTCCTAAACTTAGTTTAATCATGTGATCCCTCAATGTTACATGTACCCAATGAAATCTATCTGTATAATAAGTATGGATAAAACGTGAACTGTGAGACGTTGACTCACAGGTAAGGAGAAGAAAGACCTGCAATTTGGAAGGATTTTTGATCAAAGAAGATGTCAACAAACATCAGAAGGCAAAAAAGATCAATCACAAAAACACATAATAGTAATAGTTGAGGTTTGTTGTTCTCACAATTGTGATTGAAACATCAAACGTTTTACCACTGTGATATTTCTTTTTCTGGCATAATATGAGCGATTCCAATTCGCTGACCTCTGTGTTCTATAACTTTTTCTATCAAACGACGTTATCACACTGCAAATACGTCATTAAATTGCACCACAGTATCATGTGGGCACGTTAATGACCTCTGACACTGTTATGAAATCAATTCTCGTTTCACGAGAACTGTGGCTTTTCGTTAGCTTCGTGGTTTTAGTACAAATCCTAGAATAGCTATGTTCCCTACACAGAACACTTCGGTAAATCTTAATCTGACTTTTCAAATATTTTAAAAATAGTTATAATATTAAACACGCGTGAAGTTGCAGCACTTTAACTCTTGTCGCAAGGTAGTCAATGAATCGCTTCACGCAATTGACATACGCTACAACCAATGATACAACACGTCCGTGGTACCATAGAGTGTTTTAGTGTGTGAAAAAGCATTTATCACACTCGATTTTGTTATAGTTATCGTAAATGATACACTCGATAATTATTTTTCATTTTTACTCGACAAAGCCCCGTAAAAAGAAAAAATAGAACAATTACATCATGATTTACAATCAAGACATTAGCCAGTCTAGGATAACTCCTAACATTTCTTTTTTAGTTGTAATTCTTTTTATCCGAGATATTCAAATGTGGGACCTAAATAAAACAAAAGGTAAGCACTCATTATTTATGGAATAAACGCAGTTATGGTATTAGCTAGTGATAATTATATGTTGTAATGGCTCTAGCGTTGATTGTATCCCTACGTCAGTTTAACAGAATGCTATATACAGTATAGAACTTATAAAGATGTGAGAAAAAGAATCCATCTCTAGGTACGCTGGGAAAGAGAAATCTCACTCGAAAGTAAAATTTATTCACATTTTTTCATCCGCGCTACGAATTAAACTTGCGTTTGATCGTTCTCTATGGAGTAATCGGTATTACGATAGATAATAATTATTTTGAAATTCCTGAAAAATACTATCACAACTGTCCCATCAACGGAGGTAGTGCGTCGCAACTCAGAAATGCACACGTTATTAATTGTTAACATATTTAACAGTAGACACGTTCTTCGGATGTATACATGCAGTGTTTACGTTATATTTTTTTATTTTGAATACATTTTGCATTATAGATTAAGTTTCATTTAAACCGTTTGTTGTAAAAGTCGTGCTGTTGTTTGTTGTTCTTGTTGATGATGGTTGTTGGTTGTTGGTTGTTGGTGGAGGCGGGGGTGGTTGGTTGTTGATTGTTGCGGAAGTGTAAGACAAGATGGTGGTACTTTGGAAAATATATTGAGAAAATGGCGGCTAATTAGAATAAATATTGCAATTTACTCCAATTTACTTCAGGTAGAATTCGAAAAAGAAAAAAAACTAAGTCTATTCTAGACTTTCACAACATAGCATCATCTCTCGGCTGAAATATTTCAATCTTTCACCAATAACAGGTACCCAATTCTATTATTAACAGGGACCAAATAAGGCTGGTAATTTAAATATTAAATTGAATGTAGCGGTTTAAAATAGGATTTAGCCTTACATAAATATTAGTAACATATATCCCAAAAACATAAATATCTAGATTTTAAAGCTCCTCCAGAAATTTTCGATTCAGCCAAATTTTAAAGCGATTACTTTTTTAGTTCATAAACGGTCTAGTAGAAATGCACAGTAAACCCTTTTTCAGAATTTTACTTCAAAAGATTGATGAGTGTGAAAATTAAGAGCCAATAACAAATTATTAAGAAAAACCATTCTATGATCAACACGTTTGTTATAGTTATAGGTTCAACAGCCCTTCCACATACATCTGATATATACACGACGGCTAGGAATGAATCTCAATGGACAATAAATGACACAAGCCCGCTAGAAATCATCATCTGTTAAATGAACATATTCCGTTAAATATTTATTTCATCCATAAATTGTATTTATTCTAAAATGCATTTTTCCTCGGCTGTCCAAAAACATATTTCTTCAAGAAAGTTACTGGAGCGCATTTAACATTGAGCACCCTTTATATTTATCAAATATACATATTGAGTGAGGTCAAAACAGTGAGGAAATGTTGAAGAAAACTTATTTTCATGGTATGTAAAAAACATGGAAGAAACGTTGATAAAGTGCGCACAAAAACACAGTCTTGTCTCTGCAAAATTGACATTGTATCGATCGACCTTAAATTTAATACCTAAGGATATCACCAAATAATGAGAAAATGGTGATATTGAAGGCTACGTATGGAAATACTACAGCCTTTGAGCATGACCAATGTCGCTTTTAAATTACTCTCTTCTTCCTGGTGTATCTGAATCAACAACAGTAAGCCTCTTGTAACATCAGTAATCTTTAATTACCATGTTTAAGACATTCGTCCTCAAGCTTTAGTATTATTTTCCCGCCAACTTCCCAGGCCGTCTGCTCGGGCGATGACCCATAAACAACGTAGTGATACGACACCTTACAGCAATTCACCATTACACAAATCTCGTGGACAAGATTCCTCCAGGGAAGGACAATATTTATTCTAATTTTACCAATATCACTGAGAAAATTAAGGATGATATCTTAGAAATATTGTCTTGAAGATATTCCAACATTTCCATGGTTACTGCAATTGCTGTGTACGGACAATTAGAGAAACGACTCTGTTTTTCGATATTAACACTTTGCTTGTATTTTAAAACATGAAATTGTACATTACAATGGAAACTAGATGTACGCAATCACAGATGTCATATACCCGCACTCAGCATCCCTTCGAAAAACCCCAAGCAAGCATGTGCAGTGATATTCGAAAATTATTTATCTTTAAAAAAGTTATAGAATTTTCAAATAAAATACTTAATTTTTTTTTTTTTTTTTTTTTTTGATTTTGCCGTTTCCCCCCAAATATTCTTAGAGGAAACTACGTGCCAAATATTAAGAAGAAAAAACACTTATTTGTTTTGACAATTTTGGTTGTTTTCCAAAAAAAATTGTGCAAATCAAAAAACCGAAACTGATTCTACATCATTTACTCCAACATCCTACAAAATTTCGTAAAAATTTCTTAATCCGTCTAGGAGGAGTTCCTCTGACAAGGATCCAGGCGGACAGACGGAGTGCTTCATATTATACCCGAATTTTCTTCGAAAAGTGCGGGTAAAATTAACCTGTAAATGAAGTAATTTTATAAAAAGCATACTAAATCTAAACAAAATGTCTCAGAAACATGAACTGAAAACAGTCAATAATGTTACATTTATAAGGCAATACGCAAGTGATGGAAGTTTGACTTATTAACAATGAAAACATTTTTTAGAATACAAAAATGATGACCAACTATTTTTCTCTGATTTCTTATAGTTGTTTTGTAAATGTTAAAATTAATACTTCTGAAGCAGTAGAAATTTAAAGAAACATCATGAAATAAGCTTCCCAAAAAATCTATCAGTAAATCTGTCACAAGTATTTGTAAACACATGAGGCAACCTATTAATAAAATGTAATTCTGTTTTTCGTGTTTTTGTGAAATTGAAATGGTAGGAGAAAAAAGATATTTCTCAAAAACTGCCAAATCAATTTTATTATTTATGTGTGAAGTAATGAATGTATCATCAAGGTTATGACAATTTAACAAGAACATGCAGCCATAGCTGCCAACAATTATATATATACGCATCATTTAATGTTTACTATGGTTTGGAATACACGTCACTTCAAATGATTAACTAATTCTTATTAGTCCCCTACTGGTGAAACCGGGGGACTATAGGTTTGCACCTCGTCCGTCCGTCCGTCCGTCTGTCCGTCCAGAATGAAGTGTGGACAAAGATTCCGAAAAAACTATTGAAGCTGTATTTCTGAAACTTTACAAACACGTTAGGTGTGGTATGGAGATAGTGCACGTAAAACACTTTTTATTTCCGTCGAAAAATGTACGATTGGCGGCCATTTTGAATTTCATATTGGCATTCACCTTAAGGGAAAGCTGTGGACACAGATTCTGAAGAAAAAAACCGTTGAAACTATCTTTCTGAAATGTGGCATACACTTTAAGTATGGTATGGTTATAGTGCACACAAAGTCTTGTTTATTTCCGTCGAAAATATACGATTGGCGGCCATTTTTAATTTCATCTTGGCATTACCTTAACGGAAATCTTGGCATTTACCGTAAGGATAATCTCATAGACTATCGCCCCGATCGACATTAAACTTGCACACAGTGTTCAGTATACTTCTAAGATGAACATTTAACCTTTTTTATCTCATTTGCATATCACGTGACAAAATACAGCTGCCTTCCGATTGGTTGAAATTTCAACATTGTCCGATATTGTTCAAATTTGGTATATAGATGCAATAGGACAGCGCGAACTTGATAGCGTTAACTTTTTTGGATTTGATAACCAAGATGGTGGTAATGGCCTCTGATTGGTTGAAATTTCAACATTGTATGATTTCGTTCAAATTTGGTATACAGATGTATTACAGCACTGTGAACTTAATCGCATATGATTTTTGTGCATCTGATTACCAAAATGGCATCCATGGCCTCTGATTGGTCGAAAATTAAATATTGTCCCATTTAGTTCAAATTTTGTGTACCGATGTTTTAGAACACTGCAAACTTTATCGCTTATTAATTCAGTGCTATTAATGACAGACTTTGCCTTTCTTATTTCAAATGAACCACTTGCCTTATGGTAAGACTTGCTCACTGCTTATTCCAAATAGTCATAGTAAGCTGTTAGGTTTAAGGTTCAGTTTGTGAGCCATAAAAATAAATTATTTATTAATTAAATGGCTTCCCTTTCAGCTAATAACTGTTGGGTATCCTGGTTTGGAAAAAAAATTGCATTCGTAGGAGCAAACTGTATCCGGTGCTATATTTGGTTACTGGGAACGCTACGATAGGGCGACTTCGCTATTGCTTGCAATAGCAACAGGCAATCTTGGCTGTGACCCTGTTCGTCATGGGGAGATCTAGTTGGGTTTATTAAACTACTGAATGATAACATACTTGTGTTCTGTATAATCACACCTAAAAACCAATTATCTACAGCCATCATTTGGCTCAGATGTCCAGTCATGGAACGGTAGGGGACATGTATTGCTATGCATTACTACAGTGTCTTGTTTTTTTTACTTGTTTTGTTTGATTTAGAATTGAATTTGCCTGTTCAACAAGTGTGTACACACTTCAAAGTATATATCACAATATTTTCGACTAAATAATTAATGTAATGGATATTAAGTTCCTTTAATTGAATAAAGATTTTCAGACAGTGTTTAAATATTCATCCTTTTATGCGTGGTATTTTTAACCTTGTTTCTTCCTGTTTTATCCATTATCATAATATGTTAATATTCTTTAGTGGCGTGATGGTTCAATTCTGAGACTGCTATTTTTATGTTTCAATAATACTTTGTTATTTAAGGTGCCTACATGTAACTCAACGAGTTAAGCCCCATATATTCACCGCGCTTAAGCCCCAGTCACAATGGATCGTACGATTTGTAGAGATCGTGCGATTGCTTACAATTTGACCGAGATACGACCAATCGGAAATATTTGCTACGATCTCCATTTGCGATTGCAAGTCCCAGTCACACCGGACCTGCGACCAGTTAACGACCTAGCTGTGACCGAAAAATGTTGGAATCGCAGGTAAATCTAAGAAAGAGCGAACGCTTGGTCGCAGATTGGGTGATCGATGGTCATGTTCAAACTTTTTACCTGCGATTCAAAATCATAAGAGGTCGCAAACAGGTCACATGTGGACGCACCACCAGTCGTGCATGATTGCGGGCCAAGTACAAATGTAGTCGCACGATTTGTCGTGCTACTGGTCTAACCACTTAACGATTAGTGGTGTCACCTGTCGTACGACCCCATGATTGGTAGTGCGTTCACCTATTACCTCTGCGACTAGTCACGCGCTCTTTCTACTATTTGCTCGCGATTCCAACATTTTCCAGTGCACCTAGGTTGTAAGCTGGTCGCCGGCCCGCTTTATACCTGATGGAGCGACCCAATTTTTCTTTATTTGCACAAAACATTACATACATTTTAAAACATACAACATGCTAACATAAAAGGTTGACTTATATAATCATATATTGTAGATTGTTTAAAATACTTAAAATGTAAAGAGACGTTTTTCAAACACACAATTGTTGACAATAACAGAAAGATAATGTGGATTTTACAGAAAAAGAAATGAAGTGATTATTTTTAATGTTGCACCCTAATGATAACATATAATTGATCTCAATTGTTTACGAAAAAGGTTTACTTGACAAAAAAATTTCATACAATCATCTACAAATTAATTTCTTTAAAATTGTTGGTTTTGTTATAGTTATATACTTATGAAAAATCTACAAATTAAAAGGCCTGAAAAAGTAATTATATGGCTATATTCTTCTTTAAAGCATGTTTCATAGAAATACAGCACACAAACAGATATACATTTTAAAAGCTAGGGCTATACATGATAGGTATAAAATGAATATACTGTGAATTCAATTAATATCTATTGTTCTAGATACAAAAACTTTTATTTCTTTGTAAAACTTTGTTAAAGGAAAGCATCAGCTCATACTGAAATACAATAAAATATTCTAAATGGAGATACCAAACCTCACGACTGGCTGAGATCGATCATACGAAAGTTGGCAGGTTGCCACGATTAATCGTACAATCGGTCTTTGATCGCCAGCACATGTTGCACAATTACCTACGATTGATCTTGTGATTGATCTTCTCTAATATTAACTAATCGCGCGACCACGCGTATCACCTATCGTACGATGACCTGCCACCAGTCTTTAGAGCAATCGCGAAAGGAGACCACAGCAAACACTGCCGATAGATCGTACCTTGTCCAAAACGCCACCAATCACACGATTCAGAAATCGTACGTTCGGTGTGACTTGGGTTTTAAGAGCTGTGTTGGGTATAGTACATGTAACGGACAATAGTACTTATATAGAAATTCGAGGATCGTCCTGCGAAAAAAAAGTTCTTTGTCATTAACAAAAGGCACAGACTGAACTAAAAAATTGTCTTATTATAGTGAAATGACTACTAGTTTTTAAGTTACGACTACGTAGTTTCATAGATAACATATCACTGGAAATCTCACAAAACATCTCTACAATATGGCAGTGTTTGTGACGTTGCATTTAGCTTTGGCAGATTTTTGAAATATGGAATGTCAATCGAATTCTCTTTTTCTAATTTGAAAAAACGCAGGTTCTGTTAGAAGTGGTTTTTTCTCGCTAGTTCTTGTGTGAAATCACGCGAACTTGAGAGTGGCATCACTTCCGCCTTGGTTTTCCAACCGGAAAAAGGAGTGTTTATAAAAATCACCGTTCAGAACAAAATTGCTGACTATAGCGAATAGTGCAGGGAAACCAACAGTATTTGCAAAGCCTGTAAGTAAGCCGGGAAGCCAGGCTAGTTGTTTAAGTTTCACACGAAGAAATTATTTAAACTGATGTCTCAGCTTAAAATGGTAAATAAAAAGGGAAAAAGTTTAATTAAATGTACTCAGAAGTACCGCATATTTCCATGTAAAGTTTGAGCAAAGTAGGCGGTAAAGCGGCGCATGTCTTTATCATCCTTGTCAATTATGGTGTTATTCTTGTCTTGTATATTTTTTTTCTTGCTATTTGTTTTGCAGCCAAAATGATCTATATTTAGTTATCGTGACATAATCCCTATTTATACAAGGAATACAGAGTCTGGCAATACCAAAATCAAATATTTCATACGTTTGAGATTTAGCAAAAAAGCAGCCTATTGCAGCTAAATATATATCCGTTGGACTTATCCTTGAATAACAAGTTCTTTTGTGCTTACTCGTGTTGCAGACGACATACAACTCTGTAAATACCGTCATGTTTATGAAGACGACGAAGATAATTATCTTTAAAACGACAATTTATAATTCCCATTTCCTCCCTGATTCAGACGTGTCACCCCATGTGACAGTCTTCTTTCAGTTCTACATCTATCCTATTTTCCAGTGCCTAGTATTATTCAATGACTGCAGAAAAAGTGTATTTATGAATGAAAGACTTAATCTATATCTGCAATGATTCGAGATTACTTGCAATTGTGGTGCTAGTGCAAATACATGAAGTCGTACACTCGACGCTGTGCGCTGAAAGTCTTCACAAAGATATCTTTAATCTGTATCCAATTTAGAAAAATCTAAGGGCTCCAAGCAGTAATATTAAGCATATCCGTGTCACAATGGACTTCTTATTCCGTTCCAGAATTAGCGAAATAAAATCGTTAAAAATAGCCATGATAAGCCGATTAGTTTGACAATTGTATCTTTATCCCCATCCTTTTCATAGGATTCAAAGAATTCCAACTGTATGTGATTATGGTACGAAGTTGTTGTTGATAATTAGAGTGCAAATGCTATTACATTTGTTACAGCTTATTGAAGGTCATTTTCCGGTCATCGTTTCTTAATTGTATGTGTTCTTTCAATAATCTCGAAGTATTAGATCCAAAGAAATGTAGATCTATTATTCAATATGATAACAAGTAATTGTTTGTTTTAAAAAATAAATCGTTAATTTTACATGTACTAAATACTCATATTTAAAAAAAAAACTGAAATCACTCTTTTTTCTAACAACAATACTGAAATCTGGGGACTGACTATCTTTCCTTCCTAATTTGACGGCTGACTAGTTGGAACGTAAGTATAAGTTTCTCCAGCGATTTAGACTGAAGATACGTTTATATTTCTTGTTTTACAACTGGAATAAAAAACGTTAAACTAAGGATTAAACTTCATCCTAGTTGTGTCGTAGGGAAACAATAGGATGCATGCATATTCTATGTAGCCCTAACATGGCAACAATCCTAACAGGCTCTATAGAATATGGCTGCATCTAATTGTTTCCATGTTGGGGCTCCATAGAATATGTATGCATCCAATAGTTTTCCTACCACCATAAACAACCAAGGTAAAGTTTAATTCATATTTAATTTCACTACAATTGCTGTGGTTTGCTCGTTTCATGGGTCCTGCATAATGCGACGTTCACACAGTGCCGATTATGGCTCCCGTTTGAGATCAGACAGAGCTACGACACGAAAAGTGAAAAAGTCGGATTACTATCCTCAATGATCTGGAATGTCCTTTCATTGTCTGAAAGCAGTCGTTTACGTTCGTAACAGAGTCTTACGGATCGGGAATGATCCGGAGAGGTCGTCCAAGCACTCCCGACAGTAAGGTGCGTCCCGTAACATTCGGGAAACTCAGCCGATTCTGTCTAGTTGGATTACAATCGTGACTATGTCGTGACAGATTCTGCTGTATCGGATCAAAATCGTAACAATGTCCTGTGTTGTCTG
>JAUMGZ010179270.1:0-14173 GCA_032359645.1 Pododesmus macrochisma | reverse complement strand
CCAAGTTTCTACCATTGACCCTTTACTTCCGAAGGATACTCTGTTGAAATAAAAAGAAGCAAATCAAGTCAAAATTAGCTTCACTCAAAAGACAAATGGTTAAAAATGTAAAAATGTTATGTTCATTTATAAAGCATTTTAACAATGCTACTTTAAAAGCAAGTACCTTCGTGAAACAGGATGCCGTTATTGTGCTAAAAGCCACTTGACACCTTCTGTGTCGTGTAAACAGAATTATCGTTTCAATATGTTGGACAGTTCAAGGTTCTTATAAGACAATGTTTTAGATGAGCACACATCTTTATATCTAAACAAAACTACCAAAATAAGTAAATCTAGGTCTGACATGAGACGTAAATATTTAATGGATGTAGAGACAAACTAAGAAAATAATAGCACAGTTAATTATGTTCCTCGTTTTTACTTCGCGGTACTATCGTGCCATTCAACAGTGGTCTTTAACTTTGGTGCTACAATATACATTTATGGCCCTATAAGCAGGGCGATTTGAAGATTTATTTACCCTTAGCGGCCCCTCGGGCGAATGTTGCAGGTAAGGGTAAATAAATCTTCAACTCCCACTCTATCCGTTTGACCAATCAGAAATGCGCAAGCTTTTAGTGCTGGCAGTTACGGCGCAGACGATTTCTTTGCAATAGAAGAACAAAGATAAAAGTATCGTCAACCAGAGAATGACAAAGATCGAAATAATGTTATGTTTAAAAAACAAAATTATTGGTCTTGGCGTTTGTATCGGTATGATAAAACGGTTCAAGAGTGGTTGTTTCGAGATTTGGCAAGTTTTAGAATCTCCGCTTCCAGGTCTAATTCCCGAGGTGAAGCCCCTTATTACCGTACTTGAACTGTGTAATAAGTGATGAACTATATACACTTGAATACAGTTATTATATCATTGTATTGTCAACAATGTAATATTGTATTATCGTATATTGAAATCAACGATTATACTAGAAGCATACAATATTATATGATATAGATCTATGTACCTCGCCTTTTTATTATTTACAAGTGCTATATTTGTATATTTTAGGAGTGTTTTTTCGTGTAAACTTGTTTTTTAAAAATGTGGTGCGTATGAGACTGGACCGCGTGTAGGTACATTGTACTAGGGAGATTGATGTAAAACTATGCCCATACAGTTTATACATGTCCTATGCGACATTATGTCACGCGGTTGTACGGCATCCTCCCCTTCTTTTTGTCATGTTGCGTTACTTCCTGTTCCTGTTGCCGCTTCTCTTTTATCGTTCTGGTTTTTAACCTAACAGTTTTCTATTGTTCCCATTATGACACGAACATATACATGTAAAACGTGTTAAATGTGTAAGGAAACGTAAGTGTCTCTTGAAACAAACAAAAAATATTTACGTTTGTATAAGATAGCAAGAATGGAACAACATAGTAATAATTTCGCCCTGTTCCAAGTTTATGTTTGTAAACTGGAATAAAGAACGTATGAAAAATAAACACAGTTCACACCACATTAATTTTGTAAGTCTAAAAAGTCGCGTATAGCATGCAGGAAACGCTAACCATAATGCGAGCACCTGGTTTCGCTTCTAGTTTTTTAATAGAAGTTCGTGATGTTTCAATCTTTAGTTAATAAATGTATGTTTGGTTGTTTTTTTTGTGTGCGTCCAACATTTTCCTTTTGTTTGCTTATGACCATGAACTTACGGCTTTAAAACATCATCTTGGTTTTTAGACTTCCCATTGTAGACAGCAACATACCACGTCTCAATGGATTGATTTAAATACCCTTGTACTGTCTTTGACAATACTACTGAGATTTGATTATGATCTCGCGTTTACAACAATATAACTCTGAAAAAAGTCTGGTCGTCATACCTCTAGTTTTAATTAGATATTTGATTTGAACTTTGTTTCTACGCTCAAATTTATTGTCGACTTCTTTTATGTTACGTTTGAGTATTGTCGTATTGCCCTATGAACATCAATGTTCTTACCTATACAGTAGCTTTACTTACCTTGTATATATAAGCTGCCACCCAATAAGCCAATTGAGATGTAGATATGTAAGTATTTCGTATCTTGATACTTTTTAAAGCTCTAATTTCTTTATATTGTGCATATTCTTTTTACAATAACTGCATTTCTTTTTTAAAAAATTTAACACGATAGGCAGCGATATGGAATTTACTTAAATGAAATTATATATATATCTTTACATTCTTATTTCTTCTTGTTTTACATGCGAGGATGGAAGCGAAATATGCATGATTTGTTATTATAACTGTGCTGATATATTCAACGTGGTTATTGATGGTTTGCAAAAGTTGTCCCGTTGATCCTATTCATCCCTGTATTTGTTACCCGTGCATTATATACAGACACATCTCTATCATTTGGACGAGGGAAATGTCTAGACTTTTATACTTTTGTTCAATTGTATGTTTTCTCATATCATAGAATATAGCGTTAACAATTCTTTTCAAAGCAATCATCTCCGAACTAATACATGAAGTATACCATTGTCTGTTATTGACAAAATGTCTCTTTATTTAAGGATTGATAATAAACAATTATTGGCCTCTCAGTATGTGAACACCCAGAATTTAATAAACAATTATTGCCCACTCAGTATGTGAACACACAGAATTGTCAACCGAGGAAAAAGGGTTGTCTCCCAATGTTAGCAATGTTATATGTAGGGGCAGAAATGTTTGGTTTGGGCAATACAGTTTTAGCACAATTGGGGACTTTTTCGGGACAATAGCTGAACTTAAGGCCTCACTTATATCGGCAAGTTTACCCTCTGATGTTCTGATGTGGCTGCGTAATGAGCTTTCTGATCTGTGGCCCGATACTGCTAGAATATCACGGGCTTCAAATGTTTTGCAATCTAACACAGTTAAATTCGTTGCCCTGATGCTTTGATTTCTTAAACTCCCTCGAAATTTAAGCTGATTTTAAAATGTGTTTCATTATACACCCCAGTGTAAAGGAAGTCTTAGGTCTGGGCCAAAGGTCATCAACAATAAGAAAAAAGTTTTAAAAAAAAAAATAAACACAAAACAAAAACATGATTGGTTGTGCAATTAGCTTCACAGCATTAAAACACCTGATTGATATTTTTAGCTGTACGACATTAAGACACCTGATTGATATTTTTAGCTGCGCAGCATTTAAAAACCTGATTGATATTTTAGCTGCTCGACATTAAGACACCTGATTGATATTTGTTTTGAAACAGTCATTAATAATTAAACGAATAACCTTAGATGTAATTTAATAGGCGACAAAAATATTAAGATTGTTTGCAAACAGGGTCAGTGTATATGATGAAGGAAAATGAACTGGTGTACCGGCAAGTTAAGCAACTTGAAGTTTTATGAACTCAAGGCTTAAACACAGCATTACTGTACATTGAAAACTGAAAGTTTTAACTATAAACAAGAGGCCTATTGGCCCTTAACGTCCACCTGGATACATTAACAATGCAAGAATATCTTGCAACTAGATTTATTGACAAATATTTATAAAACCGACAAAGTCAGTACACTGTATATGCTAGCCTAAAATCCAAGAGTAAAATTCTTAACACAATTGCATTAATGGATTCAATGTTTTATTAAAGGTGTCCATATTGGTGCAGATCACTATTATCAGACACAGATCTTTAAAGAGGTCAAGCAAGAAAGATTTGAAAGTTGTGAAAATCTGACTAACAGTTTTTGTTTAACAAAAAATGAAACAAATAACAGCTAATCCGTAACCAGTGCGGTCATATTGGATAGAATTCGGCAATATCGGACACAAATCTGGAAGGAGACCATGAAAGGAACATCAACATCAATTTTCGTGAATATCTGACCATCCATTTTCGGTCAGGAAGTCGAAAAATGTCTCAGGTAATCAGAAGCAACGGCGGTAATATTGGATGGAATTCGGCAACATCGAACATCAATCTAAAAGGGGACCACGCAAGGAACATTTACATCACGTTTTATGAAAATCTAACCAACGGTTCTTGACAGGAAGTCGAAAATGTCTCAGGGTATCAAAAGCCACGACGGCCATCTCTTATGGCATTTGGCAACACCAAACACACTTCTGAATGAAAGAGGACCATGCAAGTTTGGTCAAAATTGCCTCAGTGGTTTTTCAGAAGAAGTTTAAGAATTAAAAAATAATGACGGACGGACGGACGACGACGATGTCGACGAATGGATTTGTATAGGAGTTCAGGTGGACTCAAATATACAATAATTTCCTGCTTTCTCATACACTTGACCCACTGTTATGATGGCCATTGGGCTATCATTCGCCCTGTGATTTTTGTCATATTCGTCCTTGCATTGGTAAACATACTCTCTGCCTGTGCAATCCTTGGTCACAGCAAAAGTACTTTTTTCATTCTTCTCGAATGTTGTCCGCCCTGGCGACACAAGAAGAACATAAAGTCAAACCTAGTTTTTTTGCTGGAGTCAAACGGGTGTATGTATGTTAAACGGTCCACTTGAATACATCTGTTGTAGTTCTGTTAAAGAGATTGGTCCTGTGTGGTTGCTTTTTCCAAGTCCCTGTTTATTCAGTCGATACTAACTGCATGGAATATTCGTTTGCCTTTTCCCCTGCAGAAATGGCTAAAATATTGTTTGTTAACCGTCTTTCTTTCCTAGGTCAGCATAGAAGGATCTTAGGAACATTGAGAGTTGCTCCTGACTGTGTCTAACGAGTTCCTTTTTTTATCTGTTTCTAACAGATACTCTGTTAAACACATCTTTGATTTTTTGTATTCTCTGTATTTTTTCCACTTGAAAATTGATAAAATATCAACATCTGTACTACTTTCAAACCTTTTGACAACAGTGTCAATACGTTAGCCAGCCGTGACCTCCATGTGTTGTTTACCAGACGACTAGTTTTCTTCTGGAACGAGTTGTCTTCAAAACGGCGGTTCTCGAAGGATAGTTGTCGCCCGTCGGACAATAAGGTTTTCTCCCGGCGACGTTAATTTCGACGGGGTTGTCACACATAAGTGCTAATTTATCGATGTACATCTCAATTGTCCATCGTCATGTGTTGGTTAATGAACAAATCTAAAGTGTACTTACATACGTGAGGTATAATCACAGTTTTTAGTGTTTTCATATTCTTATGAAAGAACTTTAGTCGCATTCAAATTTAGTGAAACGCGGAATGATCCACGTTAATCTTAAACATGACCTTATTGGACATGCATATTTTGTTTCAATTTTGCTATTTAACATAACTATATGATCTATCGTAGGACAATTGCATTTTATTGAAGAGTCAATGTAGAAATAATATAGGAAATACCTTGCCGATATTACGAACTAATTGTCGCACTCTTCCTAGCATCATTCCGTTTTGAAATCATTATATTACGCCAAAATATTATTAATATAGACGTTCAATATCGACACATTAAAAATCACAAAAACATTGTTAATTTGATAGAATGTTTTTCAATTAATGAACACTTATTGTGAATTTTGCTCATCATTTATAAGCAAGAAAGGTTATTTTTGATAGAATTTCTTAGTAAAGTCCTTCAAAGTTGATTTACTGTATGGGGAATTACTACTTGGGAATTATTGGTACAGACAAACAAGTTATGCAAACTTTATTCTGTTAAGTCATATGCATTAAGGGATTGAAGCAATAAATCATTAGAAATGCGCAATGTTTTCAGTTGTTGTCATATACAATCTATCATTCCTTGGAAGAGTGGGCTCTGATACTTTCTCCACTACGGCTGAAATTTGCCTCCGGAATAACACATGTGTATGGGTTTAAAGTTTTGATGAACTCCCAGCTTTTTTTGGGACTGCACGAATTGCCAGTCTGAACTGGAAAAAGTAAATTCGTAGACAGTGAAGAACCCGAGATAACTTTAGGTATATTAACACTTTGGCCAAAGAAAAGACTTATCAAGTTATACAATGTTATTCGCTCTCCAGCGTAAGATTATTCCAGTGATGTCGTCGATATAACAGGCGGTGCGTGTTAGTCACTCACCGGGAACCGGAGAGGACTTTAGGTTTGCCCCTCGTTATTCCGTCCGTCCGTCCGTCCGTCCATTCCAATCTTTTCCGGGCCATTTCTTCCACACTATTTCACGCAGACACCACAAACTTGGCACAAAGGTACAACTTGGGAAGGTAGAGTGCTGCGTACCAAATTGATCGTGAGACCAATGTCATAGTCATGGGTCAAGTCTTAGTTTTGTGTATGTTTTTGCTTGTTCGGACCATTTTCCCCACATTTTTTCTGCAGCAACCTCAAACTTGGCACATAGATACAACTTTAGAAGGCGGAGTGTCGCGTACCCAAATTAGGGTCGTTGGGCAAATGTCAAGGTCGCGGGGTCAAATCTTATGTTCGAAACCTCAAACTTGACACATAAGTAAATATTGGAAAGGCGGAGTGTTGCGTAACAGAATTGGGGTTGTGGAACCAAGGTCAAGGTCACGGGGTCAAGTCTCAGTTTTTGTTTGCTTTTGCTAGTCCAGGCTATTTTCCCCACACTACTTCACGCAGCAACCTCAAACTTGGAATAAAGGCACAACTTGTGAAGACGGAGTGTTGTATACCAAGATTAGAGTTATGAGGCCAAGTTCACGACCACGGGGTCAAGTCTCGGTTTTTGTTTGCTTTCGCTTGTCCGGGCTATTTTTCCCCCACATTATTTCATGTAGCAACCTCAAATTTGACACATAGATACAACCTTGAAAGGCGGAGTGTCGTGTACCCAAATTGGGGTCGTGGGGCAAATGTCAAGTTTACGGGTCTACGCAAACCAAACTTCACACAACTATAAAGTATTTGAATGCGATCAACAGTGACCATGTTTTATCTCATTTGCATATCATGTTACTTAAAAGTGACACCTGATTAGTCGAAATTGAGATATCGTCCGATTTTAGTACAATTGATGTGTAGGGTTAATTGGGTACCGCAAATTCACAAGTGGAAATTTCAGTGCTGTTAATAACAGAATGTGCCTTTTTGTACTTCGAATTGACCGCTTGCCTATAATGGTAAAACTTGCTCACTGCTTATTCAAAATAGGCATAGTAAGTTGTTATGTGTGAAGGTTCAGTTTGTGAGCCATATGAAAACATTATTTATGAATTAAATGGCTTCCTCTTCAACTAATTACTAATTGGTATCCTGGTTTTGGAAACAACAATTGCTTTCCTAGGAGCAAACCGTGTCAGATGGTTTATTTGGTTACTATGCACACCAGGAAAGGGCAACTGTGCTATTGCAACAGGCCATCTCTGCGATGGCCCTGTTGGGATATGGGGAGCTTTAGTTATTTTTATTTATTTGTTTTACTTTTTTTTTTACATTTTTTCCAAGAGTTACTTTAATGACTTGTTTATATTATTCATGCATGTAGCCATTTTTTCCATACAATTGTACTTAGCAACCTCAAACTTAGCATTAAGGTTCACATTGGGAAAGCAGAGTGTCACATACCAACATCAGGGTTGTAGGGTCAGGATCAATGCGTCGGTTTTTTTTATTATCTTGGATGTGCAGTAAAGCAATGCCCTCATTATTGTTCAAAAGGTACCGGTGGGGGACTATGGATTGCCCTGCAATACTTGATTCTTTTTTTGTATTAGTACTGTGTAATATTTACATCAATCAAGTCTAATGTGTCATTACCGTTGTTTAATTCAATTTTATTTGACAATTATTGTCCTATTAAATGTACAACTATATCATCACATTCGTGGCGATATTTCAAAGATATTTTATGTTTTCGTATTACTGAATGCAAGCCCAAATTGGTGTATCAGTACATTGTGTATCGTTTCCATATTTAAATGATGATGTGTTTGGAAATAATAGATATACAATTTAAGACAAAAAGTTCTTTTAAATAATGAGAATTTAAAAGACTTGATGGATTCCGGCATAAACTTTAAAAGCTGAGATATATCCTATTAAGCAAATAAGATAGTTTATGTCGCATGACATTTACCGAAGAAAAATAAAATAGTGTAGGCCTAACATGTATTTTTATTATTGTTGTTAAAGATAAATTATTTTTTTAGTAATAATTGTATTCTTATAAAATGTGAACCTGTTTTTTAATTATGCAAAGCATTATGTTTTTTATTTGATGATAATATATCTGTTCGTTTTGGCGACAATATCTACAGGCAGATTGTTGGCAAACCCTAGGGAAAATTGTGCCCCACTTGTAGTAAATATCTTGTATTGTTACGAAAGAGATTTTTATCATTAAGTTACAAAAAGGCGAACAAATCTGACTTGATTAATAGTTTTAATAAAACCTCCAGATATCTTGATGATATACTGAATTTAGATAACTCCGATTTTGCTAAATATCAACTTTATATATCCTAAAGAACTTAGTCCCCTCAAGGCTAACCAATATGATAATTCTTCGCCATTTTCAGACTTGGGCATTAAAATTATTAATGGAACAGCGCTTAGCAAAATCTACGACAAAAGAAATGATTTTGAGTTTCAAACTGTAAGTTACCAATAGCCTGATGGAGATATTCCTCGACTTACATCATGTGGCATTTATATGTCACAATTACTTAGTTATGCCCGAGCTTGTCAATGACTCTCATTCTTGTTATATTGACCTTACCATCAACCTTATTTCACAGAGGTATCGATATCATACACTACGTAAAACATTTGTCAAGTTGTATAGAAGAAATCTGTAGAATTGTTTTGAAATATGGTCAAATTAGTATTTCCCAGTGTGTAACTAGAGGCACCTCACAACCCTCATTCATTTTATGGAGATCTTGTTTACAAGCTTAGGAGAATTAACAGAGCCCTGACACATCTTCTGTTGCTAAAATAATTCCATAAACGTAGCTATGCTCCTCTTATAGTAAGACGCATACGAGTGGTCATTCATGTCATTGGCGCGATATATATTCACGCGTGCATTAAAATATACGCGTGAATCGTTGATAATCACGCGTTTTTGTTTTTGTAAATCCATGCGTGATTTTTAAAGATTCACGCGTATATTTCAATTGACGCTTGAAGATGTCGCGCCAATGACATGAATGGCCACTCATACATGTACTACATGCCTAGTATTGGGTCCATATATCGCCTCTTACTGGCAAAGACTTTGTCATTGTGTTGGACGGGTTTTTTCCGCTCAACGAGTGTCTCGGATATTCTTACACTCTTTTCGTTTTCAAAAAATAACTTCCACTTTCTGGATTTCCAATTGGCGAAAGAATGACAAGACAACATGGTTTTCCTATTGACTTTGTATAAGCGATGTTTTCATGTCCGGCGTCCGAACGTGACTGCCGTATTCATAACATTAACAAATTTATATAGCATAATAACAATAACAAATAAAAACATAAGTATTAATCAAAAGTGTCAAGAAAGTCAGTTTCATTCAGGTTCTCTTCCAGGTGCCAGCGGGTCCGTCTTTGGTCTTTTGTTAACTCCGGGTTATCTGGTAATCTTTAGCTCTTAATTGCTGGCATTACATCGCCGCTCTCGGTTAATACCCGACAGCTCTGGTTTTTGAGACAAACGTGTCAGAACTGTCGTTTAATGTCCAGTAATGTTTGATTATTACAATGGCGGAAAATGTTTAAAATTATTGTACAATAATTGCACACCTTCAAAAAATACTACTGGGACTCAATGAAGGGCACTAGTTGAAAGTTCCATATATCGAGAAGGCTGGGTCCTGATGTTTTGTCCTTTTGGTTGTTAGGTGGACTTTGCATTGTTTATTATTTCTGAGCACACACTGCTGAAATAGGAACTTGGGCTAATTTAGTTTTTTCCCTGGCACATATTGGGTGAGTGTTTACTCTCCTACGTTCCCCTTCCTCCACCTTTCTTTTCTTTTCTTTCTTATACCTGGAAGTTTAGGTTGGCCTAGGTGTTGTTGTTGTTGTTGTACCTCTGCGAGCACACTGTTTGTTCATTAATGTCACTTACCACATACTTAACTATATGTAGAAATGAATAAACCATTTATTAGCCACTGTGTTCGGCTTTACACTACTTGGCTATGTCCTGTTTTGTGTTTCCAATACACTTTTTAATAAATTATGTATGTACGTTTAACATGTTTAGATTTGTGTGGGCAATTGGTGTGAGCGGTTGGTTGTTGAGATGATTTACAGCGCCATGAAGTGTATTTATTAAATCTTAAAATGTATGTCTATACTTAAGACGTCATATCTCATGCGGGAAGTGAGACGGTTGAGGCCTCATTAACAGGTTTAACCACACCGCCTGGTTTCATGCTGGGTGACCGTCCTAAGTCGGTCCGCATGGATTACTAGTTTTGAGGATTGTTGTGATGTCATTAATTTCCTTACATTCTGGTGCTTAACTGTTTGATACAGCTATTGTTTTTTTTTGCCTGTTTATTCCACTCATCCAAATTTTGTTAATGATATTAAACACCGTTTTCATTCTTAATGAACGATATCACTTGAGTAAACACCGAACAGCTGACTTAATGCTTGTTGATCAATGACCGACATCACTAAACATATATTTACATAGTTTCCTGCGCTGTTTGTACTCAATTATCAACAAATACATTGATCTTAGTCCAAGGTCGACATTAAACGTAATGAGTAAATGAACTTTATATTGATGGTTATTTAGATAGAGTGAATACTGTCTTTGTAATTAAATTAATTATAATTTGTACTCATGGGATGTATGCTGCTAATACAACTAAAAGTGCCTCCGAAAAAACAACGGTGTCACTGTTCATTATATCCTGTAAAACTGCTGCTCTCAAGAGTCTATTAACGGTCTCATGTGATGTAGTCCCGCGCAATATTTGCCACTTATTTAATTAATAATATTTTTTTATCTTTGTTTTGAGATTCCAAGGCTGACTCTTGTGTATCGTTAACTTTCACAACATCAAACATAGGTATTCCCAGTGCCCAGTAAAATATGTACATTTTGTATTGTTTTTCTATTCCTCAATACTTGTGTTTCTCCATAATCGTTAATGTCAAGGAGTTGTGACTGTACCTTAGTCGTCGATACATGGCGTTGAAAGAGGAAAATTTAATAGACATTAGAGAGCTTCCATAATGTTAAATTGTTCATGCTTTAAGACCAGTCTCTTTATGTGCAGCCTTTTTAATTGTTTATGGTATAATAATACCATGCAGTAATCAGTAATAATGAATTCACCGAATGGACATACCCTTACCACTTTCTCATGTTTAAATCTCAGACGCTTGAATTAACAAATAATATGATTCCAACATAAATTTAAGTCACTATATTAAATTCATTCTTTTAAGATACAAAGAAAGGAGTAAACAATAATAAATAACACAGGAAATAGCATTGAAGAGACTATTTGAATTTGGTTTTTTAGTTAGGGCTTAATGTCACTTCCAGAATATCATCGATATAGTGACGAAAGACGAATTCGAAAGAGAAAAACTAAACGATAGGACAGGAAGGAAAGCGGCGACAGATAAGGGATAACAAAGCAATAGGGATAGTACAGAAAGAACGATGACCCCATGCAACGGCGCTTCCGCCTAACTATTACATTGCATATTGGGATCACCATCGTGGCAGGGAGGATTAATAATTCCAGTAAACTGCAAGCTTAGCGCTCAATCCGAAAGACAGTACGGAAACATTTACCCTACATTGACGTGCATGGCTAGAAGAACTGTGCATGCATATGCAGAACAGAGCAAGTGCAAGAATGCTTCTGCTATTCCTGTAATTATATCACCATTTAATTGTTTCTAATATTTCCACAATACAAGTTATTTCTAATTCCCATCTATTTTTACCGTTATCTTGATGTTCACAAAGAAAACCATCTCGTAAATAAGACGGGAAGCGCCACATTGGTATTCGCTTATTTTAGCTGTATAATTACTAAAGGTCATACGTGCAGCTCAATGATATATAGGTGTATAACCTCTAGTATTTCTTTGGTATTTACACAAAGTTTTTGATGCATGTAGAAGAAAGGCCACAAATTGGGTTAGTTAGAAAATACAGAATTGGAACACAAGATAATAGCAGTTTCCCCTGTTAGAAAGAGTGACGTTCCACTCGATACAGCGCGACGGAATGTAAACAGCTTAGTTATTGTATGGTGTAGGGATCGATATTTCACGATTGTCACGGCTTTGGGAGGGATTCTTGGTCCCCGCTGGACTCAATACATCGATATCCATCTTAAATGATAACTATGTGTATTACAGAAGCAAATGTCTTCCTCTAACCTAACATTGGTCATCACAAAACACCATTAACTCTTCCTGGTATAGAAATGAATAGAATTGTCTGGTTGACCAACGCGAGCAACATACACTGGATCTTGGTTCCTCAATTTGAGATTGAATTTCTATCACTTAAGGAAGCACAGAATGATGATGATGGATACGTGAGACATAGTGGAATCTGATGCACGACGTCCATGTGGAAATGTACTGTGTTTTTTATCAACAACAAATGGACATTTCAGCTGGATACGTACATGTATAGCCATATATCACTTCTGCTTTGATCTGAATTTTAGCACATAGACGACGGCATGGCATAATTGGAAACAATAATAATGGTATACTGACTGAGACACAAAGGTCACACAAGGATGACCAGGGAATATAGACTTACATGTAACTGAGATTGCATACTAATCGGCCAGGAGCATTATATACATATGTTTATATGATTGTCAAACGGGTTGACAGCTGTCCTACTTGTCATATTTGGAACTATTGTCACTTTTTTATGAACAGAAGCTTTGAACATGATGTAAATAAAGAGACTGATCGTGCTTTCTTCTCGGTGCAAGTTATACGTCAGGGAATAGATGAACAATAGCTGACATAGATCAAACTATGTGTTCCACGTAAGGCATGGATATCTATTGGACTGCTTTGGATCGTAAACTATGTTTCTATATATTTGCTATCTATGGGATCGGCATCACGTTTGGTAAGTCAATACAAAGCAACATAATTCGCTAAATCATTAGATTAACTCGTTTCGTTTTTTTCTTCTTGATATGTTCGTGATCTGTTGCCAGTAAACATAACCTTGTGTTTTGTTTAATTGCATTATGCACGAGCCCAGAGATGATAGGACTGTCCTCTCAATACACAGATAACATGATACGATAGTCGTAGTAGCAGGAGTTCACTTTGTAACGAAATATAGAGTTTATCTGATTGAGTGCTCGTGTATTGGGTTAAACGTGCACTGGGTTCATTGACTCTTCGTGCACAAACAATAATGCATAGCATCATGAGCTATTTGATAATTTACATAATAATATTAAATATAAATAGATAATGAGCTGTAAAGTGTCTATTATATGCTGCATTATTGACAGATATTCAAACCAGCGCAAAAATATTCTGTCATTGTACTAATGATAAAACTTTGACAGTTCGATTCTGATATAGATACGTTTTGTGAATTAGGTCCCTATGATCGAAGACCATAAACTCGTGGATACGTGACTTTGCTGATCAATTGTTTTACTCTAGAAACGTAGCCCATCATATTTAAGTCAGACCATGCACAATTATTTCACATTTACCTTATGATTAAGGTGACAATATCAGGTTCCACTATACATGATAGCGTACCTTGATAAACAGGTGCCAATATCAGGTTCCATAATACATGATAACTTAACTTGATAAACAGGTGTCAATACTGTATCAGGTTCCATTATACATGATAGCTTACCTTGATAAACAGGTGTCAATATCAGGTTTCATTATACATGATAGCATACCTTGATAAATCTGTGCAAATATCATGTTCTATTATACATGATATCTTACCTTGATGAACAGATGTCAATATCAGGTTCCATTATACATGATAGCATACCTTGATAAATCTGTGCCAATATCAGGTTCCATTGTACATGATAGCATACCTTGATAAACAGGTACCAATATCAGGTTCAATTATACATGATAGCTTACCTTGATAAACAGGTGCCAATATCAGGTTCTATTATACATGATAGCGTACCTTGATAAACAGGTGCCAATATCAGGTTCTATTATACATGATAGCATACCTTGATAAACAGGTGCCAATATCAGGTTCCATTATACATGATAGCGAACCTTGATAAACAGGTGCCAATATCAGG
>JAUMGZ010179269.1:0-22904 GCA_032359645.1 Pododesmus macrochisma | reverse complement strand
AGCCTTTCACTCGCAGGGGTGTCTTGTCGACCATTAATAGTTTGTTCGATCCAATCTGATTTACATCCCCGGTGACCCTTCAAGGAGGATATTGCTTTGGCAAATGATGACAACCTTTCAAAGCCATAGTTGGGACGACCCTCTTGATGATTCCTTTCGTCTCCGATGGATGGACTGGGTGAACTCTCTTCGCTTCCTTGAGGACCTACACATCCCAAGAATGTATTGCAAGTTTTCAGTAGTCGAGGCCGACCGGATAGAGGTACACATTTTTGCAGATGCCTCAAAGGACGCTATTGCAGCCGCTGCATTCTTAAAGGTGTGGCAAGATAAAGTACACCACGATGTAAGTTTTCTTATCGGAAAGGCAAAGGTAGCTCCATCACATGGACATACCAATCCCCGTTTGGAACTTTGTGCGGGCGTTTTAGCCACGAGTGTGCGGAGATTGCCAAGGAGCAGCTGGGCTTAGACACCAGTAATTTCTGGTTCTATACCGATAGTCGGGTTGTTCTCGGATATATCGCCAATGGTGCTAGACGCTTTTATGTGTATGTTGCAAATCGGGTCAGTCGTATCCGATCATTCAGCGGACCTGAACGTTGGAGACACGTACCAACCGATCAAAACCCAGCAGACTTGGCTATTCGTGTGTTCGATGTAAAATGTCTTGCTCAGAGCATGTGGATTCTAGGACCAAACTTTCTTCGTGAGAACACAACACCTCTCACCTTGAAGGAAGAGAGCAACTGCTTCCCTATTATCTCACCAGACGCGGACAAAGAAGTGAGACCTACTGTGTCTGTCAACAAGAATCATTTATCCAATATCTCATATACATGTACGATCTCTCGATTCGAAAGATATTCAAAATGGACAAACCTTGTATGCGCCATAGCTATACTACGACATGTGATTGCATTACAAAGTCTCCATGCGAGCACTCGACCAAAGTGTGGCATCACTGTCCTTCGTCCATGGATACTGATGCCTTTCAAGCAGCCAAGTGCGTGATCTTGAAAGAGGCACAGCGTAACGCTTTCACCAAAGAGATACAATGTCTCACCAAAGGAGGACCACTTCCTAAGGACAGCAGCATTGTCTCTCTGTCACCATTTCTTGACCCTAACGGTCTGCTTCGTGTAGGCGGTAGGCTTGTAGCAGGCAAGGAATTGATCAGTTGGAATATACACCCTATCATTGTGCCAAAGAAGTCTCATGTTGCAGTTCTACTTGTGCGACATTTCCACGAGGATATATAAAACCAAGGACGCAAGTTAGCGGAAGGAAGACTTCGTTTAGCGGGATTCTGGGTCATAGGAGTGAAACGTTTGATCTCTTCAGAAATTCACCACTGCGTGTCTTGCCGTAAACTCAGAGGATCATTTTGCACCCAGAAAATGGCTGATCTTCCTGTAGATCGCCTCACTCCGGGATCGCCCTTCACCTTTGTTGGTGTAGACACATTTGGTCATTGGAACGTCGTCGCTAGACGCACACGCGGAGGACTAGCTACACATAAACGATGGGCCATCTTATTCACGTGCTTAGTATCTAGGGCAGTCCACATAGAACTTATAGAGGAACTAAGCACTTCGTCCTTTATAAATGCTTTCAGGCGTTTCCTTTTGATAAGAGGCCCTGTCCGCCAGGTACGCACGGACAGAGGGACAAACTTTGTGGGGGCTGAAAATGCTGCATCAATTTGTTGAAGAGCCGTCTACCCAGAAATTCCTTCGAGACAATGAATGTCTGTGGCTCTTTAACCCTCATTATGCGTCCCACTTCGGTGGAGTTTGGGAGCGCATGATTGGCGTTACCCGTAGGATCTTGGATGGTGTGTTGCTCCGGAATGGTGCAAAGGACCTCAGCCACGAAACCCTGTCAACGTTTTTGGCAGAGGTCTCCGCAATAGTGAACTCTCGCCCACTTATTGCCTTGAACGAAGATGCCGACTACCCAACTGTGCTGACGCCTGCTACGATACTTACCCACAAAACTAACAATCTTCCTGAGTCCATTCCTCCCATGGAACCTAAGGAAATGTACAAGTCTCAATGGCGTTACGTTCAGATTCTTGCAAACGAATTTTGGAAGAAATGGGAACGGTAGTATTTGTCTACTCTTCAACCACGTCGCAAGTGGACTTCCGATCAACCCAGTCTGAAGGAAGGTGATGTGGTACTTCTGAAGGAACTTGATTCTCCTAGGAATCGTTGGCCCTTGGCTGTTGTCAACAGGACATTTCCATCAGCTGACGGGCGTGTTTGCGAGGTCGAGATTCGTGTATCAAATGGAGCGAATCATGCATTTTACACTAGATCAGTTCAACTTGTTCCGTTGATTAGTCAGGATGCTAGTGACTTACAGATAATACCTGAGTGACTCTCTTGTTCTCTTATGATCTATTGTGTTATTTGATTTACATTTTTATTTACTAGTTAGTGTATTGATTTCCATAAGAAATCAGAAGGGGAGTGTAACGTCGCCGGATTTGTATCCGGATTCGTACCCGTAATGTAGTCGTCGTACCCGTAAGTAGTTTATCCTCGTTTTTTATTTTGTAAACAACTTCCTGCCAAGAGTTTCGGCCCCGTTTGTCGACTGCATTTTTCTGTAATTTCTGGTAGTCATATTCCCCAAAAGAGTAAGTTACGTTAGTTATCGCATGTATGATGTAGTTAGATGCTACTCTTTACTTGATTTCTGTATGTCATGTGTTTATAAGCATAATTTCATTTGTATGAAGTCGACCACATGGTAACGGCATTGTGTAAATTGTGGATTAATTACGGTATTGATTATATTCAAAGTATTTTTATACGGAACTGTTAGCATTTCGTTCCTTAGTCAATTTAAGGCATTCCTGCCATTTTTTCTCAGAATTGTTATATGGTCTTCGTAATTATTAATCACGTTTTAGCCATGATGTCATTGTATTCGCCTGTTTTACCATATTTTGGCATGTTGTAAAATATGGAATATTCTTACTTGTTGTTTCTTACCCTCTACGAGGAAGCAATAAACATTTCAACCTACAAAGCTTGTTTGACTGCATAGCACACCATCACATACTCATTCCTCGGGACCCAGGGGTGTAGCGTGGAACCGAATGATACCTTTCGGCTTGCTAGTTACGGATTTTTTTCCCTTTGGTGTTAGTATTTACCAGGTTAAAGGTTTGGTGTAAGTATTGAAATAACAGAATTTTAATGTAATGAGGGACTTCGTTAAAGTTTTAGTGCAAGTATTGAAAAGTGGAAGTTATCATTAGGGTGAACGTGTTTGATATTTTTCTTGGGACTAATTTTTTTTTAGTATGTATGACAAACATAAGCAATCATATACATTGTAATGTAGACATAGAAAAGTCCCAAAAGAGTTTGTTTGGACGTAGTTAATATGTTGGTGCAAGTATTGAAATAACACTATTTTAATGTTACGGTGCATGCATAAGTTTACCTTGTATGATGCAACTGTTTTATAGTGTATATGGATAATCCTAAAGAGGAATTTACTGTTTATTTAAGTATTACAAAGGTCCAAATGGCCTACTTAAACTTGGTTAAAGTTTTAGTGCAAGTATTGAAAAATGGAAATTATATTATGAAAGTCAACAAATTAAACAATATCTGCATCTGAAATTATTTTGGTATATCTATATATATTTAGAACATAATGATGATATTTAAACAGTGTTATTTAAAAATAATGCCGAATATATATATATAGGCAAGCACTTGCAACGATATACTCTCTAATGAAGGAACAACGAAGGCTCAAAAGCGCCTGTTTGGACTTTGTTAAACTTGTTGTGCAAGTATTGAAATAAGAGTTTTATATTGTTTTGATAGTAAGTAAAGTCAATACTTTCCTTATGCTGAAACTATTTTAATGTAGATGGTCATTGATAACAGGAAAAACACACATTGAAAATTTGGCACTGCTTAGGCCCAACATGGCCTGCTTGAATACGCAAACATAATGATTGAAACTAGAGTGGAGTTTTGGTATTTCAAAAATTAACATTTCATTTCAGCATTTACTATAAATCAAGAGTATTAAGTTGGAACTTTTGTAAAACAAAAACTAACTTTTAAACTTCCAAGAAGGTTGTATTATGTTCCGCCTTGCTGTGCTTTTGTTAGTTGTGTATACTTTTGTTTTACATCACGCCGTTTGTTATCTATACATTATAATTAGTTGATTTGATTATGCTTTTGCTATTTAAATTCCTTAGTTTAATTTCTTTTGTAAATGTGAGATATATCGGTGGT
The DNA here is from genome assembly GCA_032359645.1 of Pododesmus macrochisma. Classification (NCBI taxonomy): domain Eukaryota; kingdom Metazoa; phylum Mollusca; class Bivalvia; order Pectinida; family Anomiidae; genus Pododesmus; species Pododesmus macrochisma. The sequence continues at coordinate 18,627 of JAUMGZ010179269.1, read as the reverse complement.
TCATTTTGATTTGAACAATTGTATTTTGTAATAAACTTTACCCCTAATCCAATTATTGATCAGAAATCACCTTTATTGAACTCATGTCATTGTATTATCTTGTTTATGCCATATAATGCATTTATTGTGCGTAATAGTGTTTGTTTAATTTGTGCATAACGGTATTTCATCGATATCTGGTCAAAAGACCAAAGGAAAAAAACTAAACGATATGACAGGAATATAACCGGCGACAGGAACGAGAAAGCATTGTAGGTATACTACATGTAAGTATTTAAGGAATGACGTGGCTCATAAAGCGTGCGTAGTTTTTGTCTCGCAGCGACGAAGTAGCGAAAGCGGGACTATGGTGTTACTTTTCCGTCGGCGTCGGCGTCAACAATAACTTTAGAAGTTGCGTTTAGCTCTGTTTCTCAGAATCTATAGGCACTTCACCACCAAAGTTGGTACACATTTAGGTCATAGGCGTAAAACTGAATGTAGGACATATATGAAGATTAAGAATGCTTGGGTTCCTTTTTTGGGTAAAAATAGGAATATTTGGTACATTTTGAGAATTGGACATTACTTCTTAATTTTTTGTTCGATTGACTTCAAATTTTGCGTACAGGTTCCATAAACAACGCATTTTAACATATATAACGGGTTTTTGGCTCTGTAAAACGTAATTATTATTTTTTTTTTTTTAAATTATTGTACTTTGTCATTTTGATCAACGTTAAGAAGATGTGTTTAGCTCTGTGTTGTGTGACGTATTTTGAAAAGTTTAAGTGCTAGGCCAACCACATTTGCTGATGAATAGTTAGGTCATAGGGTGTATAACTGAATGCAAGACAGAAATGAAGATTTAGAGGATGTGTGCGAATCATATTGTCTTGTTTTTTTGTTTTTGTTTTTTATGTGATGAAGACACCAATTTACTTACGTCAAGTGTCTCTGTTAAAACGGAATGAGTCGAATGTGAGTCGTTGATGGAATTCTAACCGAGTATTGACGTTTGTAAGGATAGGATCATTGAACCGGAACTGTCTGAAATCTCAGGACATATAATGGTCTGCTTTTATTAAATTCTTATTACTATTTTTGGTCGTGAATATCCGACCTGCTCCGGGTTGTTTGATATTAGCTTACTATCCAGCATATCATTCACACCACTGTATTGAACGTCTCTGACAATCTAAAAATGTCTGCCGATGGCAAGCAGGTGTTTTTCATAATTTATAAAGTTTTTAACGTTTGAGATCGCAATGTACGATCCTTTGTGTATTTTATTATCGACTAGAATAAGATTTGATTTATATTTTTTTCGATATAGATCTAGAATAACTTATGTTTATTTTTGCGAAAAATGTCAAAACTATACCCAGGTAGTTCAACGGTAGAACGTTCAATTATTTAAATTGAAAGCTCCAAGTTCGAATCTTGGTCTGGGTTTGTGACACTTTTGTTAATTATTAAGCAAAACTTCTTTAATAATATCAGTTTTATTCATTACCTATTTATCTCGCATAAATCTTTATATAAGTTTACATTCGTTTTAGGTTTATAGCCTATTGTCATACTGCAAAGATACTTCTGATTGGTTATCTTGCCACACTACAACAGACCGTATCTAAAATATTTAGGGGTATATTAAAGCACGCGCAGTTTGGCGCGGTCGAATAGTCCATTAATTAAGCATTGGACTGCTTATATGTTCCATTTGCTATCCCAATGTTACAAACTAAACGGTATGGTATATAAGAAACTTAACGATAAGCTATGAGAAACTAAACGATAAACAATGAGTGATGGCATTCATAGGCGATAAGATTGCCAACTGAATTCGGATGGGCCATATAGTGGCATTTCCATACGTTGGTAAATATAGAGTTATCACCGCTCATAATCACGTTGACCGGCCATTTTCAAATGACGTAAATATGTGCTCGGCCCGCCTTTCTTAGGTCTTTTATAACTGTTTATTCTTATTCATGTCTATGTATGAAATGCGACTCTGTTGAAAACGCTCTCAAATCAATCATATGCATGAATATTCAGAAGGAATGCGGACGTTATTTGTTTTGGGATCTACTTATAGTCTGGTGGTATATCAATAGCGGCAACGTGGTAACGTGGTAGGGGAGGTAATTCACATTACACAAAGCTGCAGCAGTGGGGTTATACATTTATTTTTAAAATTATAATATTAAACTTAACAAAAGTGTAATTTGTTTTCATAATTTTAATGTTACAAATAAAATATGAATTTAAACAGAAATGTAAATTGTTTTCATGGCGTTATATGATTGAAATTACTCTTTCAAAGATACCATTTATTTCAAAGGGCTTTCAGGGCTGAACGGCTGTTGAAATAACTCTCATTCAAAGTTATCATGGCTTTGCAGTATGACAAATTCGTTATACAGGTCTTTGGCAGGATACATGGTCTCGGGTTCAATGTCAGGATTTTATGTACCTTCGGCTCAGCGTACATAAAATCCTTACATGGAACCTGAGACCGTGTACCCTGCCAAAGACCTGTATACCTAATAATGCCGTTGACAATGTTGGACCGTTTTATTTTTTCTACTGCAGTACTGCAGTATAGTTGATATCATAATTAAAAGCAATTATCCCTTTCCAACACATAAAATCAGTTTGTTGAAATAAATATTAAATTTGTGTAAATGTTTTATTTAATAAATATCGTAGATGTTCAATGTAAACATAGATGTTCTAAACGTTGGAAAAGTAGTCCGACAGCGGTATGTTGGCGTAACTATTTTTATAGTGTTACGTCATTAATATGCTGTGACGTGTTTTGTTACTGCCATTGAGTTATGGCAAGAAAGAAAGTTACCCTCTTAGCCAAAAGGAAGCCCGAAAAACCCTAAATAAATTAATTATGATACATGTATGTATTGTAAACGGCGCCAATAAGTCAACATCTACATCAGATAAGTTTCGGTCAAACTCTGACAAAGAAAATGTATGCAGGCCTCTTGGTTAATATAATCTACCTTTTATATTTCGCTGACTGGCTTGTATGCAGGCGTCTTGGTTAATATAGCCTACCTGTTATATCTCGCTGACTTGCTTGTATGCAGGCGTCTTGGTTAATATAATCTACCGGTTATATCTCGCTGACTGGCTTGTATGCAGGCGTCTTGGTTAATATAATCTACCTGTTTTATCTCGCTGACTGGCTTGTATGCAGCATACTTGAATTGATCGATATTTAAAACAATTTTCATACTAAACAAAAGTAGATGATATTCTTCATTATATTATTCACTTTTGTCCTTGCAGCTATAGATAAAACAATGGACAGGAGTCAGATTATTTGTTCTCGCACATGAAAGATCAGTCTTATATTGTTTAAAAAGATAATTAAGCATCTTTTAGTATTTTCCTACATCTTTTATACTGTTGTATTCTTATTTTCTTATTTTGATCTATTCCACCATCACATTTTGAGTTCAGCAAGGGTAATGTATATTGCTTTGCGTTTGGTTCAAAGTAAGAAAATCATTTAAGATATTTTGTTGTTAAAATCTGTCATAAAATTCAAAGAAGATACAATTAGGAAAGTGATGCTCATTATGAATCTATAACTAAGTGCTTATAATGAAACATGAGACATTGTTCTTTCAAAATATTTTAACTCATCTCACTTACACGATCATTGTCTTTGCAGTTATTTTACAAGGATGACTTGCTTTAGCGCTGTATTCGTCAGTTAAGAAGGTTGGCAATTTCTTGAACCTGTATAGTAAGTATCTTAACGACAACTAGTGATACTTTCTGATAACGAGAGACGAAGTAGTAAAACATATATGTCTTAACTAAATAAAACGGTTCGTATGCAAGCAATTGTGGATAGTGCAATTATAGTTTATCCACCTCACAATACTTAATTTAATTACTCTAAAATTATATAAATCATACGCTACAAGAAGATATACTACTTTACTGTAAAGTACGTCAGTGCGCTTATTTATTCCAATATGAAACACCGGATTCATTTTAAATCCGAGAACCTTTGAATCATATTAAAACGTTACTAATATATTATGTCTTATTATGCTATTTGTTTTGTCCCAAAGTGCTATGTTGACATAGTATAGTTTTAGTTTTCTATGAAATTGCAATAATTTAAATGCAATGTTTAGAAGACCATATCAGATACACTGTACGGTTTAAGGATTTTATTTAAAGGTGCGTGTACGTTCAGTAACCTTTTCTTTACATCTATAAGATGTCGCCTTTAACAATAGTCTTACATGAACATGTAAGTCCTCCTAGTTTTAGATGATCTGGATCTTGTCTATTCTAAATTCATTTCGCGTTAGAATATGTTGTAGGCGGCCGATTTGTAACTTGACCTTTGGTCATTGGCGAGGTCCTCCCACTCATTTGGTTAGCTGAATGTCACGTTTGAATGATATATTTGTGATGGCCCGTCTCAATTACCAAGTTCATTTTGATAATGACTTTTTGGTGTGGCTTTTTTTTTCTTAGTCAATGTGTTTGTTTTATTCTGATGATTCTCTATCTTCTTTTCAGCAAATATGTTTTGTTCGTCAATGTGATATTTCTTGATTTTATTTTAATTATATATTTATTTTAACCAAATTTAATTTTCGTTTTCAGAGTTGGAGAATAACAACACGCTATGCCGCTGGTACATGGTAGTAATTCTATTATTGTACATACACTTCTATTGTTTATACTTGAATATAATTCATGTAAGTCTAGTACACCTTCCAAAGATTATGGATTACCGGTTGGCATTGATTATGGACCATGGATGGCAGAAAACTACACAGCTCTTATGCTTAAATACGTTTCCGTCTGTGGTCACACCAGAATATGCAATACGTCAATGTTTGACCTACAAATTGAAAGCGTAAAGGAAATAACAATATGCCCAGCTTGTGCATGCGATCCATTGTGTTACGAAAGAGAAGACTGCTGTCCAGACGTCATGTTTGCAGCGCCACAACCTCAATGTAGAGAAACTGCCATTATTACAGACAAATCTCAGTCGGACCAGGTTTTGATGATTGATACATGCCCTAATTCTACTGATATAGAACTTAAAGAAAAATGTGATCGCGAGTACGACGTCGTAGAGTTGATACAATTGCCGCCAGTTGTTTCCGTAGGTATTGCACGACGATTCCGAAACAAATATTGCGCAGTGTGAAATAATGTCAACAATTACACCAACCTGCAAGTCGCAGTTACATGCAAGGAATATGCAGACTTAAACTTTCTATCGAGTTACAAGGAAATAGTTGATTTCGCTTTAGAGAGAAACTGTTATGTTGGGTATAATGACAAACAAGATGCTGCAGTATGTGCTTGGCAAAGACAGGCAAGAATAAATTTTGCGGAATGGAATTATATCATCATGAATAATATGAAAGTCGTTATTAAACGCTGCAATGTAACGGGTACCTGGACGGAGTACGACTCAGATACGGATTTTGTCTGTCAATTCGTTTATTTAACCAACTATTATAGACACTTTAGAAACATTTTCTGTTTCATCTGTAATCCTCCAAATATTACACAGAATCCAGACGTCATTTCAGAATGCAACCAGACTGACCTTTGGACTCCATATGATGAAAAGTTGCTGTCTGCGTGCCACACAATTCAATTAACTTTTAGTACTTTTCCTTTTAAGAATGTGTTTTGCATGTTTTGCAATCGAAATAATAACAAAGATCAACAATACATGGACGTTCTCGGAAAAGTGTCTCAGAACATTTTAAGCGTAGATAAAAAACAAACGTATGTTACGTACTTAATGGACGTTGGGTCTTTTGATATCGAGGCCTTCAATGCAATGCTTTATCGAAACATGTCCAGCCAATTCAATGATGATACCTTAGCTAAGCAGAGAGATATAAATACAGATGGACTATTACGAACACAGACAGGAGATTTAGTTAACATTTCTAAACTTGCACTTCTTGATTACTCAACACACGGAATGTATACGTACTGTGTAGAAAAGCTATCATCAAACGTTATGTTTCGTGAAAACTGTTCATGTGATTTGCATTGCTTTTTTCAAGAAAGGAACAACTGTTGTGTAGATTTTAAACTTTATGTTCCCGTACAATGCCATTATGATACAGTGCTTTCATACGCGAAGGCCGAATTATCAAACCTTCCAATACTGTATGGCTCATTTAGTTTTGCCGTTGTTAGTGGTTGTTTAAATTCTCAGTCTGTACTGACAGTGCAACGGAACTGTGAAAATGCAAATAACAAAGACTTGTATTCATTATTACCTATCATGGAGAAAACAACACTGGTACATTTTAAAAACTTTTATTGTTATTTGTGCAACAATGAATACGTTAATCCAATAACTAGCGCACATACAGATTTCAATTCATACTTACCTTACTTCATATCAATAGCATGTGGATCCGAACTTAATATCGACTTCCACGTAGAAATGAATAGTGTCTTCAAATTAGCGTTTATCAAGGGGTGTGCAATTAGCCTCCCTAGGGATGGTAAAAAAACAAACCTTGCAACCAAACATTTTTTCAAACCGTCAACCACACAGAAGTGCAATGAAACAGGTTTATTGGAAAACAACGATCATGATATACAATGGGCTTGTGAACAAAGTGGACCCTTTTCCGCTGTGTATGAAGACTTTAAGAACATTTACTGTTCATTGTGCAATCCTGGGCAGCGTGAAGCAAATGACGTCATCAATACGTGTAATATAACAACCTCCGGACAACAATATGGAAAGGACATGATAGATGCTTGTAATAACCTACCGGAAGTTACCACTTCGTATCCCTATAAGAATGTGTTTTGTAGGTATTGTGATACCAACGAAACGTTTATATACAACCGGACGGAAAAGTTCGTTAAATATAAGTTACCTGACTCAACGCCAGGTTTTCGTGATCTTTTTAAATATGTAAGCTTTAATAGGGTGTCATTTCAAAAAAGGGACAGTGGCATGGGTATATTTGAAATCGTTTTCTCTACGGACTTGGAAAGGTTATATGACCCAATTACGGTAAGAAATATCTTGTTTGCGCGTTATTAAGGTCAATGTGCAAAACTAACCCATAAAAAATCAAAAAACAAAAAAACATTAAAAACCTTTCATAAAAATTGTCATGCACGGGTAAGACTATGCCGAAAACAAACAAATTTAAAGGAAGGAAAACTATTGCAGTCCATACACAATCGTGATAAGCAATACCTTAATGTTTCACGTAGAACGTAAAACTTAATCGGTTTTTTTGACATCTTTTGTTAATGTTCGATTCCAGTGGAATTGTTAAAAAGTAATTTAGTTTCAGGTATATGCTTGACCAAGAGTACACAAAGTTAATCTATTAGTAAATTTTTTAACATGTATTTTTGACAAACACACGCACGCACGCACACACATACGCACACACACACTGGTATGCACATTGGACTGCTGGAAAAGGGTCTCTCACAAAGAGGACTGATTCTTTCTTCATATAGATATTATATTTATTGGAGGCATGCTTCAGTTTGCAACTTTGTGTTTGTTTATTGCTAAAGACTTTATGGGAAATCTGTAGATTATTTAATTCACATTGATCATGATTTTGTAAATGCATTTTTCAAAAACCTTTTAACTGGTTATACGTTTATGGTTTTTACATTATGAACTTCGTATTTCAGCTTGCAACGGGGTGGCTATTTTAGTTGAAACAATTTCAATTCCATTAACAGATATGATTCCTGAACACTAACCAAGTATATGAGCATTTGCACAATACTAGAAATATTTATTTCAGAATTATTCTATTATAGTAAAGATTTTCTTTAATATTCTCCTTTTTGTAGCATTATATAACTGTCTATAATACCAATTCAGCACAAACCTGCGAGGTGGCCCAATGGTTAGGGTGCTCGCTTCATGCTCGTAGACTGGTGCTAGAATCCACGGTTTTGGGATTGAACATGGATTGGTCTGGTCAAAACCTTTAAAGACTTTAAAATAGGCAATCGTTTCACTTCATGTTAAGCGCCGATCATTATTGGGTAGGAGGAGGACTGATTAACTCGGTGTCAGGATAATGTGACCGAGTGAAGTTTCATGTTAATGTGTCTACGGCGTGATATTTCAGTGAACCAGCACTATAGCGTCGCCATAAGTGCGCACTGTCGCAAGCAGACACCGTCATGATATGACCTATACATAAGTTAAAATGACGTTAAACCCCACTAAAACAACCAATGAACTAATTAACCATATATATATACACTGATGTTAAGTAGTAACTGCGAAAAACCAAGACAATATTCAAAAGCCGTAAGTCCATGGGCAAACAAAAGGAAAACGTAGGACGCACACAGAAAAAGAACCAAATATATAATTATTACCTAAAACAGAAACCTCACGAACGTATTTTAGAAAAAAAAAATAAAGGGAAATCAGGTGATAATGATTGCATGTCTTGCTAAATATGTGTCACCCTCCCATGTTACATGTCAATTCTTGAAATAGGTGTATTTATACATAAGACTTTTTTCTCATGTGGGAAGTACGAAGATTGAGGCTTCAATTTCCAGTTTGATCACACCGCCCAGTTTTGTGCTGGGTGACCGTCCGCATTTAGTTCGCATGAATAACTAGTATTGAGTATTACTTTGATTAATTGATACAGATACATGTGTGAAGATTATGGCGTAGTTTTGTTCTTTTTATTTTTGTGATGGGGCCAATGTTGATATGTCATCTTGATTTTGAAAAAAAACATATTTTACTTTTAAGGGACGAACCAGGGAGATTTCCTGTTTTCCCGGAAAACATTTCGTTGATAGGAAATGTGAACCACTTTTACAAGTCACATTCGGCTTACACTACACCCTGGCATTTGGAATCGAAGGAGTCAAGAATCCACACGAAGACGTAATAGATTTGTTAGAAGATATTGTACAATTCGTAAAATCTGACTTGGATAAACAACTAAATATTCCAGAAATAAGTTTTAACCGTTTTCTAAATCTTAAGTTTGATTCATTTATGATATCGTCAAACGCAACATGTTCTAACATTTCAGCTAATAAAAGTGTTGCAGTTGAGGTCTTTGTATATACAGCATTTCAGATCGACACTTTTGTTAACAGACAAAAAACAGAAGACATTCTTATAGGAATGCTTAATAGGAATTTCACCCTGTACGATGATACGTACTTCACTAAAAGAGAACCAAAAGCATTCCAATTGCCATATTCCTTAGCAAAAATTAGTCGCACAAATGAATGTTTCCTCTTTGATCAGGTAAAACAAGTGTATGATTCAAAAAACTACCCTAGAACAGTTATTGTCTCACAACTATTTAACTGTCGCCAAGTGGAGCTTGACAAAGATGAATTTGTGGTTAACAACATGGATTCTGAACTTTCTTTGATATACACAAACAAAGTCTTATTTTTCGATGAGTACTATTTAACAAAAGATTATAAAATTAGAATATGTATAACTGATTATGAACGACTAGTATTCACGTCTAATGTCACACATAAACAACCTTTCAATTTTTTCCAAGGATCAATGCTAAACATACTTACTTTCTCATGTACTCTTGTAACATTGACATGTCTTGTCTTAACATTTGCAACATATCTGTTTATAGCAAAGATACGAACTGTTCCAGGTATCAACATAATGTGCTTAGTGTTTGCCATGTTCTTTGCACAAGGGCTATTCCAATTCGGATTAGAGCTTACGCATCTTTTAATCGTATGTAAAGTCATAGGAATTCTCACCCATTACTTCTGGTTGTGTACATTTGCATGTATGAGCGTATGTTCATTTCACATGTACAAAGTGTTTGCATCTAAACCATTCTTAAATCTACCCTCCTCTACTAGCCAGTACAAAACGGTAGTATATTATATTGCTTATTCATACGGCATACCTGCAATCATAGTAGCATCGACAGCAGTTTCAGTTTATATTACCTCTGACTATAAAGACATCGGCTATGGGGTATCAAACTGCTTCCTCTCTGACGGATTGGCATTTTTTGTTGCTTTTCTAACCCCAGTTATATTGGTCTGTGTCACAAATATTTACTTCTTCTTACGGACTGCTTTTGCGATCAGATCCGCCCCAACAGTGCAAAGTACTAAAGAAAGGAAAAGCGAGTTCACCATGTTTATCAAAATGTTCACTTTGACCGGATTTATATGGGTATTTATGATGCTGGACGCTTTGCAGCCGATTTCAGTGTTCAGCTACCTAATAACAATAATGACAGGCTGTCAAGGTTTATTTATCTTTGTGAGTTATGTATGTAACAAGCGAGTTTGGTCACTTTTCAAAACTCGGTCTGGAAACGAAACTCGCCATACAAGTAATAAAAGAGAAGTAAGAATTAAAGAAAATAGCGACAAAACTACGGCGAATCATCTACCAGTTGTGTTAACGACGTCTAACCAATCGTCGTCCACCTCAGCAACTGATGTTACCGTTGGCGGTTCAACCCAACTGTAAAAGAGGAAAACGACGGGGAAAATTTGACAATTGGTTAACAAATTTAACATGAACTTAAACACATTACTGCGTTAAACATTTATCAACACGTCGAATATTGAATTAACGACGCGCATTGGAATGGAACACAATCTAGCAAGTAGTATGAGTATGGTTATAAATCCCCCTACAGGAAACATAAAATGAAGTAATTAAAACGGTTTTTTTAGAAAAAATATTTTAAAGATGTTACTTTCGTTCACTTGTTTACTTATAAACAACGTAACAATTGTTGAAGTAATGTGTGTCACTGTGATTAATAATGCCATGTTATAACCTTACTGAATTAATACATTTTACATCTACAATTAAGAAATACGTAAGTGTACAATTTTTACAGAGGGATTCTCAGTCTCTTTTGACGTGTTCAATCATTCGATATTGTGAACGTGACATTAATCATTCTAATTGCATTGTGATCATGGTGATTTAAGGTCGTTTGATTAAAAAGAAATATATATAGATTCGATAAACACTTTAAATGTCCTATTAACCATACAAATAAATGCGATTAATTAATATATTTAACGACGTTCTCATATGAGTTTTGATTAGTTATACTAAATAACACACGAGATTATTGTTTATATTTTCCTGCTTTACGAGGCTCAGCCGAAAATAATAATCGAGTGTGTTATTAACCATTAATAATTAAGTCGACTACGAGGACGGCTTATTAACATAATAAAACGCCCTTAAAACTCGACAATTCTTTGTAAAGATAATGTGTAAGTGTTGTGTTAAAGATCGTTGTGATATTAATTAGAGCAGGTCATATGCGTGAAATGTTCCCTTGACTATCCTTATAAATGTAACTTCAAGTGTGTTTTACATTTTAACTGTACATATTTATAAAATATTTGAAAAACTAGAATGAGATTTTCCGAACAGGTAATAATTTGTATATTGATTGTGAACAACATCTGTACTATAATCGTGAAGCAAGCGAACAACACAGTTCTAGTGAAACAGAAATGAAGAAAACAACGGCGCCAGAGGTCATAGTCTTCTTACGACTATGCGGTCAAATCAAATGACCTATACGTACTGTGATAACACATCGAACAGTTTGATAACAAAACCTCCATCGGCGTGCACGTGGTAACCAATAATTATGTAAAGATTCAAAACATTCTTGTTGTTTCCTTTTTACGTTTATAATTGTATCTTCGTTCTTGTTTTCTGGGTGCTTCCCACGTTTTCCTTTCTGTGCCTATGTCCACGGACTTGCGGCCTCTTAATATTGTCTTGATTTTTAGTATTTACTACAACTGTTGTTATACAAATTACTATTTTATGTCATTTTTAGTCTTGGTGACGTTTTGGAAATTTCCTAAAAATCTAAACAAAAATTCGTTGAAACATTATTTTTAAAGATATTTTTATAATAATCGTTCTGTATGTGGTTAAGGTTATATATTTTATATGACAATTTTTTTTCCCAAATTCGCCTTAAATTGGTCGCATTTTGTATGCTAGCGTAACTCGGCTCTAGTCTTTGTTGTGATGTGGTATCGCTCCACATACACTTGTCAAATCTAATCAATATATTAAATCTTAGAGTAATTAATAATGACAAACTATGATTGTAGGGAGTGCAATCAAACAAGATGGGTAAAATCAGGTTTCACTGCCTAGAAATAATTTACACGGCAAATACATGAATGACTCCATTTACCCTTTCTACCTTATGTTCACATTGAGCACAAAACATGAATTGCAAACTGAAACGGGTCATCAATAAATATGATATTTTCAAAAGTGCTCTGTTTGTCGAAGAGTTTTGGTCTTATGTTGATACAATTGTTTCAAAGGAATACAGTTCAAGGATTTGCAAACAAAATTGGTACATTAAGTGTTATCAAATATCATAACCTTTTAGACCACAACAACGGCTTAGTCGTAAACAAAATGAGACGTTTATATTATTTGATTCAGGTCAGATGGGTGGATAAACTGCCATGTGATCATGAACAAATGTTTGTTCCCGAGGACAGTAACCCGTAATAGCGGCAGGTGAAGTGCTCTATTTTGTGCATTGCCACATAGACACAAGTATGTGGTCCCGTGAAAATGTTCATGAAATGCTTCACAGTTACCTTATGTTGCACAGATAAACTATAACTATCAGCTGATGCACTTCACTAAATCACAATTATTATCTATTTAGCATCTATGAAGCATTTTTGTTTAAATTTGTTCCAACATTGTTTGTTTATTTTAATTCCTCAATAATGTCTTAGTAAAAAATAAATTGATGCACACACACAATTGTTTGTCTTACTCAGACATGAAAGTACAAATCAACAACAATTGATATGTGCAGATTTAGGAAGTATGGATTCTGAATCGGAGTGACTGGCGTCCAAGAAAAGAGGGTCAAACATTTATATGAGAGAAATTTGTTTAAGATGTCAGGCTTAGTTATGACTAAATCGTCATAAATATATGCTCAAGAATTAAGGAAAACAAGCGTTGGAAAAGACAGTTATGTTTTAAAAATGGTCGTGGAGCAAAAGTGAGAAGTGTTGGATCTTTATCGGGCCAGGGGGTTAAAAATCCCTGTACACGGGACCGCCAGCTTAGCGTCCCCTCCGAAGGACGTGCCGATCTTTGTCTTGTTTCTACCTTTCAACCTTGCTGCCTCGGGTGACCTTAACAGGAACACAAGTTCCTGCCAGCATAGCTCTCCAGATCATTGAGACGCGCAAACCCCCCTACCGCGATAAAGTGTCGAGCACAGATAAGAATTATCAAAACAAGAGATGTTGAAAACAATAGAATTGTCAGAACAAGGGATGTTGACAATGAATAGAATTGTCAGAAGAACAAGGGATTTTGAAAATTAATAGAATTATCAAAACAAGGGATGTTGACAATGAATAGAATTATCAAAACAAGGGATGTTGACAATGAATAGAATTGTCAGAACAAGGGATGTTGACAATCAATAGAACTGCCAGAACAAGGGATGTTGACAATCAATAGCCACATCAACAAGTCATTATCAGAATGAACGAAGAACGTGTCCAGAGGTATACGTTAAAAGTTCCTATTCCGCGCACACATAAATTGTTGACAATGTCATGTTTGTGTAATTGCTAGAGTGTGATTTTTGTCCTTTATTATTATTGAAATAAAACAAAACACATACTCAACTCTTATAAAGAGAACTATTAACAGTAGTTAACTTTTTATATAATAGTTTTGGCGTAAATATGGGCACGGTTGTATGATTTAGGCTGCCAACAACAACACACAATGAATACACCACCACCATATACAACACTTCTGGATTGCGTATACCCGACCCCGGTAAATACGGCGTTCGAATATGATTAATATTTTTAATAACACTAATACTGTGCCACGCAATCCTCCACAGGCTCATGAAGCGACATATCATTAAGAGTAGCTCACTTCATGTTCACAACCAAGCGGCACGCAACCGGCACACATTGACACATAAGCATTTAAACAACAATCACCTTCACCATTCAAGTTAATTAGATATAAATTCACTTTTCGTTTACCTATCACGTTGCTTCTAAATTCACCACCTAGCTACCGCTACATAAATATAGTTTTTGTATAATTTGTCGGGTTTTTTAAGTTGCACCTTCACCATTTAAGGCAACATTTACTTTTTGTTTATTAATCAACATTGTTTGTCAAAACCTAGCTACAGCTACATAAATAAAGTTTTTCTATTTATGATAAAGTTATTCACAACAAGTTTGGATAAACGGCTCCCTTTTCAGTGACAGTATGTTACAAACCTGCCTGAAGTGTCTTCAGGAAAATGATATTTCCAACTTCAGAAAGATGGACCTTATCTTGTAAAAACAAGGAGTCTTTTTTAGCACAATATCAGGATACTTTATATACTATTACCTCTTTTGAGAATTTGTTTTGCAGCAAAACTATTTAATCTAATTCTAGCTTTGTTCAATACCTCAACATTAGAGGAATACCGTCAGCACTTACGTGGAATTATTTTGAACCAAATAATGCGAGTAGTCGGGAATTTCATCATAATAAAGTTTATAGTATCATGCGCAACTGTTATCAACTCTTTAATAGGCTTTCAAACCTATATCGTTACTGCCACAGTAAATTATTATAAATTTGGGATCATCCTGAAACTGCGAAATGTGTGTTAGTTTATTCACGCAAATCCAAAATGTGTGTTTAATCCACCAAAACCTTGTCACAAAATACTCATACCTAACGTGTTTAAGGCCAGGTTTGGTCCTTTTTACAATGGAAGATCCCACACACCAAACCATAACATGATCTGAAACACTTAAACTCCGCATCAGACCACATGTCAAGTAAAATAGGTAGCTAAGTATAATTTAGAATTGAAGACTTTACTACTGGCATACGTATATAAGATTTATAAGCAGCTGACTTCCACCTACCCGCATTTCTTCACTTCACTGGAATAACCAGCAGCAAAATACAAACTAGAGGCTCATATTCTAAAAGAGTGTGAAGAATAACCCCGGAGCTCGCTGTTAATCAAACTAAACGTTTTACGGAGAACGGTCGCAAATTTATACTGAGTTGAATGATCTCCGTTAACAAGACGAAACAACGAGCCTGAAAACGGGACCTAATTTAAAAATAATACGTGCATATGTTAAAAAGGACAATTACCCTCCCCCTCCTCACTCCTGGGGAATACATATTACGACACCCTTTCCAGCTTGATCAGTCTTTGAATAACCGAGTGAGAGACCTTGCTCAAAATCCAAGGACAAGCTACGAGTCAACCGTCAAAAACGGACCAAAAGGGGAAAATAAATTAGGCTTAGTCAAGACCTAGATAAAACAAAGCTACGAAGCCAAAAAGGGGCTTAGAAATCGTTTTATTAAAGATGAAAAGTGAAACAGAAACATAACGGGTTTTAACATAATATGTAACGCCGTTAATTGATTGTAAATGATATATGTTTGGAATTGCATATCTCCTTCAAAGAATTTATCAAAATTGATGCACTTTTATATCAAGCAGCGTCTCGCCAAGTAAACACTGCATACTGGTAGTAACAATTTGTATTATATAAAGAAGATCAGACGCCAAAGCTCTTCGTTTAAGTAACACTGTAGGCCAAGTCGGACTGACTTCAAAGGAGCGTTAAATACATTACAAATTCTTCAGTGTTATAATATCTTTAATTTTGTCATCAGAAGAATATATGTAATTTGTCCTTTTGGTATATCTTTCTCGTGCCTCAAACGATTGTGTAATAGTTATTTGTTTTAAAGTGTATCTGCATCAAGAATGTTACTCGTGTACGATTTTTGATATATTTCCTGTAATTACAGCACTTGTTTCATCAAAAGATTCATCTAAATATTTCGCAACATCAAAGAAAAAGCAATATGATGATGTACTTTGAAGCTCGTTTCATCGTATTTCACGGTTTAATATATTAGATTGCTATTGTGTACGCTTTGATCTTCGCCAATATATTATTAAAGTGTATCGACTGCAAGAAATCTTTATTTAGTATCTTTCATCGAAGATGCTGGTATTCTGTTTTAATTACTCTTATCTGTCTGATCGCCCGTCTCTCTGTCAACTATTGCTTTTATTGGCATTTGATGTTTATTGGCGTTTCCTTTTGTCATCAGTCATCTGATTAAGATTTCCTTTTGTCATCAGTCTTCTGATTCAAATTTCTTTTGTCATCAGTCCTCTGATTTCCTTTTGTCATCAGTCCTCTGATTTCAGATGTCATCAGTCCTCAGAATCAGATTTCCTTTTGTCATCAGTCCTCTGATTCAAATTTCTTTTGTCATCAGACCTCTGATTTCCTTTTGTCATCAGTCCTCTAATTTCCTTTTGTCATCAGTCCTCTGATTTCAGAAGTCATCGGTCTTCAGATTTGAATTTCCTTTTGTCATAAGCTCTCTGATTTCAAATTTCCTTTTGTAATCAGTCCTCAGATTCAGATTTCCTTTTTTCATCAGTCCTCTGACTAATATTTCGTTTTGTCATCAGTCCTCTGATTTCAGATGTCATCAGTCCTCTGATTGAGATGTCATCAGTCTTGTGATACAGATTTCCTTATGTCAACAGTCCTCAGATTCAGATTTTTTTTTGTCATCAGTTGTCTGATTTAGATTTCCTTATGTCATCAGTCCTCAGATTCAGATTTCCTTTTGTCATTAGTCCTCTGATTCAGATTTCCTTTGTCAATAGTTCTCAAAATCAGATTTCCTTTTGTCATCAGTCCTCTGATTTCAGATGTCATCAGTCCTCAGATTCAGATTTCCTTTTGTCATCAGTCCTATAATTCAGATATCTTTAGTCCTCAGATTCAGATTTCCTTGTGTTATGAGTCCTCTGATTCAAATTTCCTATTGTCATCAGTCCTCTAATTTTAGATGCCATCAGTCCTATAATTCAGATGTCATCAGTCCACAGATTCAGATTTCCATGTGTTATGAGTCATCTGATTCAGATTCCCTTTACTTATCAGTCCTTTGACTCAGATTTCCTTTGTCATCATTCCTCAGAATCAGATTTCCTTTTGTCATTAGTCCCAAGAATCAGATTTCCTTTTGTCACCAGTCCTCAGATTCAGATTTCCTTGTGTCACCAGTCCTCGGATTTAAGATGTGATCAATCCTCTGATTCAGATGTCATCATTCATTCTGATTCAGATTTCCTTATGCCATCAGTCGTATAATTCAGATGTCATCAGTCGTCAGATTCAGATTGCCTTTGTAATCACTCCTCAGATTCAGATTTCTTTTTCCCATCAGTCCTAATATTCAGATGTCATCAGTCGTCATATTCAGATTTTCTTTTGTTATCAATCGTTAGATTCAAATTTCTTTTTTGACATCATTCATCTGATTCAGATTTCCTTTTGCCATCAGTCCTCAGATTCAGATTTCCTTTTATCATCAGTCCTCTGATTTCAGGTGTCATTAGTCCTCTGATTCAGATTTCCTTTAGTCATCAGTTTTCAAATTCAGATTTCCTTTTGGGACCATTCCTCTGATACAAATTTCATATTTGTCATCAGTCCTCAGATTCAGATTTCGTTTTGACATCAGTCCTCAGATTCAGATTTCCTTTTGTCATTAGTCCTCAGATTCAGATTTCCTTTTGTCATCAGTCCTCGGATTTAAGATGTAATCAATCCTCTGATTCAGATGTCATCAGTCATCTGATTCAGATTTCCTTATGTCATCAGTCCTCTGATTGAGATGTCATCAGTCTTGTGATTCAGATTACCTTTTGTCATCATTCCTCAGATTCAGATTTCCTTTTGTCATCAGTCGTCTGATTTAGATTTCCTTTTTGTCGTCAGTACTCAGATTCAGATTTCCTTTTGTCATCAGTCCTCTGATTCATATTTTCTTTTGTCATCAGTCGTTTGATTAAGATTTCGTTTTGTTATCAGTCCTCAGAATCAGATTTCCTTTTGTCATCAGTCCTCTGATTCATATTTCCTTTTGTCGTGAGATCTCTGATTTCAGATGTCATCAGTCTTCAGATTGAGATTGCCTTTTGTCATAAGTTCTCTGATTCAGATTTCCTGATGTCATCAGTCCTCAGATTCAGAATGCCTTTTGTCATCAGTCCTCTGATTCAGATTTCCTTTTGTCATTAGTCCTCTGATTCAGATTTCCTTTGTCATTAGTCTTCAAAATCAGATTTCCTTTTGTCATCAGTCCTCTGATTTCAGATTTCATCTGTCCTCAGATTCAGATTTCCTTTTGTCATCAGTCCTATAATTCAGATGTCATTAGTCCTCAGATTCAGATTTCTTTTTGTCATCAGTCGTCTGATCTAGATTTCCTTTTGTCGTCAGTCCTCAGAATCAGATTTCATTTTTTCACCAGTCCTCTGATTCAGATTTCCTTTTGTCATCAGTTTTCAAATTCAGATTGCCTTTTGTTACCAGTCCTCTGATTCAGATTTCCTTTTGACATCAGTCCTCAGATTCAGTTTTTTTTTGTCATCAGTCCTCAGATTCAGATTTCCTTTGTCATTAGTCTTCAAAATCAGATTTCCTTTTGTCATCAGTCCTCTGATTTCAGATTTCATC
>JAUMGZ010179258.1:0-14174 GCA_032359645.1 Pododesmus macrochisma | reverse complement strand
CCTTGTTAATATCAAGAAAAGTTTCATTTTTGTGAAAAACCTCATTTGGGCCCAAATTATCATGGCCAGTCACATATGATGTCAGGCTGTAATGTTTGCTTTTAAGTTTTATTAACGTAAATGAGGGAACATTTGTACATACTTTATACCATATCTTTCCTCTAGACTTTTAACCAGTGGAAGTACATGTTCTTCGTCCTTGCTACTAAACGATATGAACAAGTGAAACTCCTTTCCATCCGGAAGACCTATTGGTTGCGTTGCAGAAATGGCATCATGTTGGATATCTTCTGTAGTCTTCAAATTTGTTTCAGATTCCATATGAAATGATACGTTGGGTGTTTGTGTTTCCTGTTTATTTGTATGCTGTTTCCTGTCATTAAGCCCCATGCCACAACAACCATCATCAACAAAAAATACATCATCGACATCATCATCACTAGATTCTAGTAGCGGCCTCTGTTCATTCATGATCAACAGGTTGGCAATCTACAACAATGGAGTAAGATAAAGAAGAACTGCATTAAAGAGTTATTTTACGACTTTTTATGGAAGTTGTTAAATACGTATTGTTATGGACAATGTTACTTGTCAGATATGGACAAAACTATATATTTTCGTTTCGTTATCGGGAAAAGTTATCCCGGTTAAATCATACGGCCTGGTTTTGTGATAGGTGCCCATCCTTAAATCCTCATGGAGTAGTACGGGCTTGTTAAATGTTGAAGGCTTATATTTAACTGGGATTAAAATATGTAAATTTGAAATTGTTGCTGTTCTGTGGTAATTCATTCAATTTCAAGTCACATTATTTTGATCTCTATAGCGTCCATTAATGACAGCAGCTTCGAGCAAGATCTTGGGTTCGGGACAGGTTGTCTCGCACAAAGTTTTGTCTCCTTCCTCTTATAAATATCATATTTATCGGAGGCATGATTCTGATTGCATTTTTGTATATAATTGTTCGTTTACTACATCCCTTCGTTTCATCTCTCTTACATTCAAGTACTCTTACTCGATGTCTTTAAATCAATATTCGTATTTTGCCTTATTGTATTCTACACTGATATGATATTCTATATGATATCGGAAACAAAAGGATTATAAACCGGATAAGAAAATAGACATCACGCTCAAAGACATCGCAGTCTTGTTCCTAACTCTTAAAGTTACATTTTATATTATGGTTTCGCTTCTACTTTTTTAAAAGTTCGTAATGTTTCCATTTTTAGTTAATAAATGTATATTTGGTTCATTTTTCTGCGTGCGCCCAACGTTTTCTTATTGTTGTTTATGTCAATGGACTTACAGCCTTAGAATACCGTCTTGGTTTTTTCGATTTACATTTTTACCCTAACAAAAAGTATTTTTCGCTTGGTTTTTAATTTTTTTGAAATTGTTCTCGTAAATTAAATCAGTGCGATATGTCTTAAAACAGTTCTTCGCTTTTGAAGAATTAACGAATTAACTTACGTTTCGTTTCTCTCTCCCCTTATGAAGACAAGCATTGTTGTACAGTGTTGACAGTTGATCATTGCAAATAGCGACTTTACCCATAATGCTTCGCAGCATAGCTGGGGAGGTAACCATTCTGTTTGACAGGGCTGAGACCACAATTCATTCAACTATATGAGACTATTGAACTTGTCTTAATAACAGTTTAATAAAATCCTTATCGAGGTATGCAGGTTACTGAAAATTGAGAATATGTTAGATCTATCTTTGTTTAACAGAATAATGACAAACTTGATATAGAATCACCTATAGAATGTTGACCAAAAATTCCAATTTTAAGGTCACCTGATCATGAGTCGGTGACCTACTACAGGTCCGTATTTTTCACATTGTCGACTTCTTCTCAAGAACTACTGGGCCAATTTCAATAAAATTTGGCAGGAAGTACTACCATGGGGAGTTGATTTAGGTTTGCGAATAAAAAGGGGCTAGCCCCTATAGGGGCCCCATAAGGGGTAAATTTAGGTTAATTAAAAAAAAAAATTCTCACAAACTGATACTCTGATAACTTTCATATTTGATACGCATGATTCTTGAGATAACGTATGGAAACAGAAAAAAAAATTGTGCATAAACGAATTACTAGGGGGCGCTTCAATCTACATAGGTTATTTCTCACATTTTCGACTTCTTCTCAAAAACTGCTTGGCTTATGTCAACTAAATTTGGCAGGAAGTACCACCATGGAAAGTTGATTTAAGTTTGCGAATAAAAAAGGGCTGGCCCCATAAGTGGTAAAATTAGGTTAATTTTTAAAAATCTTTTTCTTACAAACTAATACTTTGATAACTTTCATATTTGATACGCATGATCCTTGAGATACGTTGTTTACAAAGTTTGGAAACAGAAATTATTAATTTTTGTTATTTTTGAAATTTGGTAACTTTATGAAGATACAGGAACTTCAGATTTAATTTATAAATGACCTGCAGGCGTTGATTTGGACAACTTCCCCTAATCGTCTTCACGTATGTAGTGTTCGGTACATATTTTAAACAGTGTTGTTGCTTTTGTTTGTGTTATCGGGCAGAGTTCATTCAGTGATAAAGGTGTATGAGGGTTCGATTTGACCTGTGCTTAGAAGTTATGAACTTAGTCAGGCGCGTTCTTGATTTGCACGGATTTTCAGTCCAGGTGACTGGTATACATGTAGATGCAATTTTTAAAACAATATCGCTGTCCACCCTAACTTCGTCTGCATACTGATGCGAGATAATTATAATGGGAGATAAGGGGGCGGGTCTTCATGAACTCATCAGTATTTCGCTCGCTTGAAATCTGGCATCGAACTTATCAAAAATATTCTTTTTGTGACAGATCATCTAATATTAGCGCTTATACAAATATTTTGTTTTATTGGATTATTTAATTGCTTGCATCGTACCGGAATGTGTATGTGTATGTCACTTTAACTAAAGCTATTCATTGGTAATATTAACACAGGTGATACGATCTCTACACGGTACACAGCCGAGTGTTAATACACACATATAACAAGCATTGTAGCGTTGCGTACAAGTCAATAACACACATACGAAAACGAACAACAGTAGGATATATTGTAGATGTACCTTCATGGTGTTTAACTAAGTTTATGAGTATATGCTATTACTGATGAACGACTACAACTAAATATACTGTGGTACACTTATACTTTAAGTAGATTATCTTTGAAAGATCTAAATTAGAATTATGTATTGAGTTTTTGCAACGTACCTTTCATTAAAGTGCAGATATGTTGTACATGTACCAATCACTTAGAATCTGTACATTTACCAATCACTCTGAATCGCAAGTGATGTCTGATTTGGAAATTCCCATTTAATCCCGAATCGACGCACTGCGCATGTTCGTTGAAAACAGACTGTAGAATTGTGTAGTTACAATATTGGATAGTATGTGTACACGGATTACATCCTGTTTGGTTATGTACGTTCAAATGTGTCTTATGATCTCAATTCGTTTTTCTTATTTAAGTTACGTAAAAACCAACAGTCAAGGAATCTGTGTTTCTCATATCATTCATTTCTGTTTACATACATTCACAGATCTTACAGTCACACAAAACTGAAACCGAAAGTGGAAATTTGGGATTTCTACTTAAAATGGCTCACGATAACCGAGGTTCATGGTGTATAATTTGGAGCTTTTTAACACTGTTCGGGTTGAATTGTTTATCGGTAGGTATTACTTAATGTTACATACTACCTCTCACTCACACCGCACCTTTCGGTTCTCTATTCTGGATTTATTTTTATCTTGGGGGTCCATTCAGGAAGGTTGATTTGTATTTAGGCCTGGATTCAAGGACGAGGTAATTTTACACCAGTAATTCTGTTTTCCTCTCTCGTATTGTATTCAAATGTGGCCAGTTTCAATTTGCAAATTTGTATAATAATGTATAGTTTCGTGTAAAGGTTTGATCTCTGTTATTCAACAAATCTTCCAAATATTCATGTAGAAACTAAACCATCTTTTATTTTTCATTTTTTACAGTTTAATAAAGCTACAGACTGTTCTGGCCATTTGTTCCGGTATGAAGAGAAGTGCTTTACAGATTGTCCATTAAATACCTATAGACATACAGTTAACGCAACAAATATATGCACAAAACGCTGCCCAAGATACAACTTCCGCAGAAGCTGCGTGCCAGTGTGCCCTCTAGGGGTCATTATTAACCTTTACGGCGATCGTGTATGTAGGCAGCCGAATGATGATAGACCATTTTTTACCCAATGTCCTATTAACTTTTGTCGTCATCCGAGTCGTTTTTGTTACAATTTCCGGTGCTATCGTAAATGTCCGGAACAAACGTACGCTGAAGGTAATAACTGTGTGTTGGAATGCTCAAATGATACACCATATATTCACAAGAACACGTGCGTGAAGAAATGCCCTCTACGAAATGAGAACATTGACAACGGTGTCTGTGTTGCGAACTGCACCGGACTGAAAATTCTCTTAGATAAAAAATGTATTGACCAATGCCCAGAAAACTATTCTTTATACAAAGAAACATGTGTTCATGACTGTCCTCTTCAAGCACCGTTTGTTTTCACATTAGAAAATATAACGATCTGCGAGACAAAGTGCCCTGACTATACAATAACCAGGGGAAATAAATGTGAAAGGTGCTTACAGAATAAGTTGTTATTCAATGAAACATGTGTACTCGAATGTCCAAAAGCAATGCCATTTGTTCTTGTTGAAGATACACTTTATGGAAAAATTCCAGAGTGTAGGAAATCGTGCCCACAAGATAAATTTGAGGAAAATTATTTCTGCGTGCAAAATTGTCAACAAGGTTTCGTCCTATACAATCGGTCCTGTTTAGAGCTCTGTCCGAGAGAAGGACCCTTACTCAACGTTGATGTAGAAGGAAATAACATATGTTTGACTCAGTGTCCTTCTGGAAAGTATATGTTCAACAGTACCTGTGTTTTTAATTGCCCAATTGGAATGTATCAATTTAATTTGACATGTTTAGACAAATGTCCATTAGAATCAAGATACGTATCAGAACTTGCTGATCGAAAAAATCGAGATTGTAAGAAATCGTGTCCACTTGATACATTTGAGGAAAACTTTGTCTGTGTGAAAAATTGTCGGCCAGGTTTCGTTGTGTACAATCTTTCTTGTTTAGAGTTCTGTCCGAGAGAAGGACCCATACTCAACATTAATGTAGGAGGAAATAACATATGTTTGACGCATTGTCCTTCTGGAAAGTATATGTTCAACAGTACCTGTGTTTTCAATTGCCCAATTGGAATGTATCAATTTAATTTGACATGTTTAGAAAAATGTCCATTAGAATCTAGATACGTATCAGAACATGCTTCTTCCATTTGCATAAGCGCATGTGAAGAAAATAGATTTAAGTACAATGATAGCTTTATTTGTAGACAAAAATGTCCAACAGAGGCAAAATATGTACTAAATTTCACTTGTTATGGTAAATGTCCGCAAGACTATCCATTTCATTACACACTGAAAAACCCAACTAATTTGTACACGGGGGAAATTGGTTATACATGCTATTCAACGTGCCCTGCTCGTACCATTTACAATGGGTTATTCTGCGTTACTTTCTGTCCTGATGGAAAGAAATATTTCAATAATACCTGTATATATGGAGGATGCCCAGCAACTCACCCTTTTAGTGGCAAGCCTTACAATGAACCAGCATATGCAAAGTTGCATTGCTTTTCAAACTGTAAATTGGAATTTAACAAAACTTGCGTTCAAACATGTCCAAAATCTACATACATGTACCAGAACACATGTTTAAAACAGTGCCCTAACACGTATGTCTACAAGCATCAAATAAGTGATAAAGGTGGTGTCCTGCAATATCGCTGCCTGGAGAAATGTCCGAATAACACATACGTTAGAAATTACACATGCTATACGCAATGCCCGAAACAATTTGTGCATATGAAAAGCATGTGTGTTACAAATTGTAGCGGAGACACAATCTACAAGTATCCAATTGCAGATTCGTACCTGTGCGTGAGGAATTGCAAAACATTTAGCAAAAGCCAAAAAAACATGGATGCGTATCCAATCTTTAATGAATCAAACAATAATTGCATCAATTCCAATGACTGCACTGCGAAGAAATATTTTGTTCTAGATGGAACGATATGTGTGAACAAATGTCCAGACTATGCATATTTTGACAGTTCAATAGAGTATTATATTCGTGGCAACAGTTACCATCCGTTTTGTTTTTCATATACTATGGCATCTATATGGACTATTATTCTATGGTTTCTGATAGCTGTTGCGTTGGTGTTTTTCTGTCGCTGTCAGTTAAGTGACAACATTTGTACGAAGGTAAATGCATTCTCATATAAATTACGTGTGTGTGTGTGTGTGTGTGTGTGTGTGTGTGTGTGTGCGTGTGTGTGTGTGCGCTTGCGTGCGTGCGCGTACGTGACCAATGTCGTCATTTTTGGTCTACACCAAAATGAATCTGTGCCATACAGAGTTGTTCATTGTTGCCCACTGTTAACATTTAACATATTTTCTATGCTATTGATAATTTTACAAAATTACAAATTATTCACTAGGGCTTAGAAATCACCTGTTGTTGTGCTTAATCTATTTTCCCTATCCCTGAGTTACAAACTGGACGTTAAACTGACGGCCCGTGTACAGGAATTTGTAACCCCCTGGCACGATAAAGATCTCCATGTAAAGTTTGATAGAAGAGTAGGCGGAAACGCCGTTGAATGGGTCCATCTTTCGTTATGAACTACCTCTATTGCTTTGATTTTCCGTTTCTGCCGCCTCTTCTCGTCTCATCCTATCATATTCTTTTATTTTTCTTGGTTGGTATTTTGCCAAGCTATCGGTGACATACTAGTATTCGGGAAGCACCGTTCAACCCGAACTCAATGAACAAACAAACAGTTTCTCCTAAAGGAAGGTCCATAATATTTCTGGGATACTAATGGGGGTAAAATAAAGGTGGTAGATATCAATATAGCAGTACAATTCGCAGAACTTCAAAACACTTTTTACCAGCGCGGTGGCCCAGTAGTGAGGACGCTCGATTGGTGATGCTAGACTGGTGCTAGAATCCACGGTCGTCGGATCGAGTCCTGGCCGGGTCAAAACCTAAGACTTCAGAATAGCAATCTCCTTGCTCCCTGCTTATAACCCAGCATTACTGGATAGGAGACGGACTGGGTGACTCGGTGTCAGGATAATGTGACCGAGTGAAGAATCATGCCAATGTGTCTGCGGCGTGATATTTTAGCAAGAAAGCACTATAAAGTCGCCATAAGTGCGCACTGTCGGAAGCAGACACCTTTCCGATATGACCTA
Source organism: Pododesmus macrochisma (assembly GCA_032359645.1). Taxonomy (NCBI): domain Eukaryota; kingdom Metazoa; phylum Mollusca; class Bivalvia; order Pectinida; family Anomiidae; genus Pododesmus; species Pododesmus macrochisma. Next base: position 6,827 of record JAUMGZ010179258.1, on the reverse strand, counting down.
TACATGAGTTAAAGGGACGCTGAACCCCAATAAACAAACAAACAAACATAAAAACACTTCTTTTAAAAATGTAAAGCAAAGGCAACTACAATTCACGATTATCTGTAGCATATTTATTTACAATTGTTTACAGAATTGTTATGTTCAGCACTAGGATCCAAAACAAAATCAAGCATGGGCGTCAGTCATAGCAAAGTTTGATGTAAAATGAGTTTGATTGTTTTAGCTAGGGCAACGATATTTTACAAAAAGCATCACTTTGAGAATACTACCAAGGGGACGTTTTGTTTGCATAAACGTTAGTTGTATTAGTGAGTTTGATGTCAACGCGCTGTTTTGAGACTAGTAGACTTAAGTGCATTAAACGCCATTACGAGATGCTTGTTTGAACTTTAGTTTTGTTTAGCCATGGTGTCCAAACTGATTTCCATGTTCATTCGAAGGCAAGAAATAAACCCCGATAATAATAAATAAACAATAACATCCCAACAATAATGTAAAGATGGTCTTGTCAACAATTTAGGTGAACGCGCAGTTAAAATAGGAATTTTAAACGTTATCCTAATAAAAATCTGATAAAAAAATCTGTGTGTATTTTTCTCTTCCCCATACATACATCAACTATGTCCAAAAGTTTTAAGTTCCTATCTGAAACAGTTTAGAAAAAATTAGTTTTACCTCTTACCCCTAAAGTGCTCCTACCATAACTTCCCGGTCAATGTATGCGAAAAAAATTAGCTGTAAAATGTAACACTATTTATTATGTTTGATTTGATCTGCTATACGACTGTATTTAAAACTGATCCCATGATTCCATCCCCTCTAGCCCCTAGGGATCATATCAAAAATCTGAAAGTGTTGTGCACTTCCCCATACATACATCTACTATGTTCCAAAGTTTCAAGTTACTTAAACAGTTAAGAAAAAGTTATTTTACCCCTGACCCCTCAAGTGCCCCTACCCCCTCCCCGATCACCGTATGCTAAAATAATTTGCTGTAAAATGTAACACTCGTGATTTAAAAAAAAAAAAGATGACCCCATGACCCCACCCCCTCTGGCCAAGTCCCTAGGGGTCATATCAAAAATCCGAAAATGTTGTGCCCTTCTTTACACATATATCTACCATGTATGTAAGTTTCAAGTTCATATCTCCAGCGGTGTAGGAGGAGTTACAGGGTAGGACGGACGGACGCCGGAGACGATCACAATATTCCCGCTTTTCTTCGAAAGCGCGGGAATAATATATGGATATTTGGTTCATTTTTCTGTGTGCGTCCAACGTTTTCTTATTGTTTGCCAATGTACATGGACTAACGGCCTAAAATATCGTCTTGGTTTTTTCGATCTACTATTATATTTCATGATCTTTAATGACAATGTCAAAAATTGGCAACAAGTCGCCTCGCTCTGTTTACAAATGGCATTAAAAGGTTACTTCTCGTGGTTTAGTCTTCCAGATTTCTTCTTTTGAATAGATTATTTGTAGCAAAGGAAGGATCAAGTGCACAAATGGTGGTTGGAGCCTTCAGCAGCGCCATCAACAAAACAAGAAAAGTTGAATTTGCGTTGATGGCGAATCAACCACAAGACACTTCAATGGTTGTAAATGTAATTGTTCTGTGTTGTGGAAGACGTTCGCTAAACATCCAAAAGAAAGACCAAGAAACGAAGGGATACAAGATTCAAGGATTTAGTCAAAAAATGATAGGAGTAAAACATGGACAGGAAATGCAGGTATGGAAACACTTTAGTTTGATACAAGTACTTCATATTTAGTCTGTTCTATTAATTTTAGAAGAATGTAATCTGAATAAATTGGACTGACAAGCAAGGAAAACGCCAACAACCATAAAATGCAAACGCAAACAAAACCACATCACTTGTGCATGTTCAAGGCCAGCCACCGTCACGGAACGACTTTAAACGTTCATTTAACAAAATAAAAGGGTGTTAGTTAAGCTGGTTGATAAGATTCCAAACTTCCAACCTACGCCGCGGAGGCAGGGAAGAGAATATTGAGATATATCATTTCCTTTTTATATAAGGATATATAAACTGAACATAAATGATCGCTTGTTTGGGTTTCTTTTTCCTTTATCACTTTTTTAAAATGTTTCTTTGGAACACTCATGCTTTGCAATGTGCACTCAAATCCATCTGTTTTTCTGTTATATTTACTGTTTACATTTTAGATTGATTTTAATGGTAATATCAAGGCGCAAGATGATAGTTTGGAGAGACGTATGACATTCGGCAAAGCTGGTTGTTCAAGAGCGTTAGATATATGTCCTTCAAATATTGATAGAGACATGTTCGGAGACGTTATAGTTAATAAGATGATACCAACAGAGATTATTGAAATGCACTGTTTCTGGAAGAAAAGCAAAATAACTATGATCTGGAAACCCGTTATGGAATTGGAGAAAATGTCAATAACAGTGAAATTTGAAGAAGGTAAAACATTTATAGAAATCTCGACTTTTCAGAAAATGTTCGATATGTTCATTGTTTACTGTTACTTTTTTTTATATAAATGTTTGGTATTGTTGGTGTTGTTATATCGAATTTGGTTGGATTGGGTGCAATTTTATGTGTAATTTGTTATTCGATGTGTAGGAAGTTTATAATTCCTATTTTGACTGCGCGCACTCTAAAATTATTGGCAAGACCAACTTTTATAGTTTTGTTGGGGTGTGATTTTGTCTTTCTTAAAAATCAAGATCTTCACACACACACACACACACACACACACACACACACACACACACACTTCAGCTTCGTGACTTTGATTTATGGAGGTCTTGTCCATTCTACAATCAGTAATTCATTTTTCCTGTAGCGTTCATTGATTACGGGGCTAATTTGTAGCTACACCTGCAATGTTGGACGAAGTTCGTTCACAAACAGTATTGGGTTTTTTTCTCTCATAGCTAAATATTTATTTTTGTAATTTGTCTTGCACTGTTCTTTAAGTTTTACTTTAGAGCAAACCGATATATTTAGAATAAAAATGCAATTTGAAACATGCCTCCAATAAATGTAATATTTATAAGAGAAAATATCCATACTCAGTGTAAGACACCCTCGTCCCGAATTCCATGTCTAACTTCGAAGCAGCCATCATTAATGGACACTATAAAGAAAATGAATTATGAAAAGAAAAGACCTCGGCAAATCAAAGCTACAAAGAACGGACAAAATCCACACCCCAACAATTATACTAAGTATAACTTTGTCTTGCCAACATTTAAATGTATGCGCAGTCAAAATAGGATTTTTGTTTTGTATTCCTCTGGAGACGTGTTTCTGACAATCAGGTCCTCATCAACCTTGTGGTCAACATCTTCTATGTGTATACATTTTCCAGTCATCGTTTTAAAACTGGCACGTCCGTAAATGATCTTAGCTGTTGATCGGACATTAAGCCCTTAATACAAACAAACCACCATTTCAGATGTAGTTTTAGCTGTGTTTTGTACTGACTAGTTTGTACAATAAACTTAGACTGTATATAAATTCCCATTCATTGTATCAAGTTTTCCGTGGTTATTATTCACTCAAGTTAAGCATATATATCGACATTACGTCCACTTTCGTATTGTTTACTTGTCGAGTCATGTTTTTCTATGAAGAGATTACTTGTATGTGTTTAATACAGAAAAACCAGGTGAACCGGAAGAAGTGGAAGAACTACAAACAAAAGAAACTGCAAATTTGGAACCTGAATCAGCGACAGCCGCTTCTCGACAGCATCAAGAAGCAGGATCAGCACAGGAAGAATGGAACATTGCCATCATGAAGAAAAAACGAGAAGAGTATCTCAATGAAGAAAGACATCACGATGAATGTAAGATATCATGACATTAAGATTTACTTTCAAATAAACTTTAGAAAATGTGTCGGTGAAATATTCTGGAAGTGACGTTTAGCCCTAATAAAACAAACAAATTAGAAATAAATACCGTAGAAAGATAACCAAATAGTATGTTCCACTCATTACAGGTTTTATTTTTAGTCCATCTGGACCAAAGGTCCAAAGTTGACTTTTCTCATACAAATCCCGTCCGTTCGTCAAAATGTAAACGTTTCACATTTTTGACTTCTTCTCCTAAACCACTGGACCTATTTCATCCAAACTTAGTAAGAAGTATCGATAGAAGAAGGGGATTCAGATGTGCTCATATGAAGGGGTTAGGCCCCCAGGGGACACCAATAGGGGGCCAAAAGGCGGAAAATTTGACAAAACTTCAAAAATCTTCTTCTAATAAACTAGAAGGCCTAGAGCTAAATGTTATGGTATATAGCAAATTGAGAGAATGGAGAACCAAGTTTGTTCAAGGTGTGACCCCGGGATCAAAAATAGGTTACGCTTTGTTGGGTCAAAATTCAACACTATAGCAAATATGTTATATTTTCACATTTTTGACTTCTTGTTTAAACTTGGTAGATATCATCCCTCTTTGGAAGGGGGTTCAGGTTTGTTCAAATGATGTGGCTCGGTCCCCAGGGGCGACACTTTGGGTTCAAAAGGGGGGAAATTTGACAAAATTTAAAAAAAAAAATGTCTAATAATCTAGAAGGCCTAGAGCCTAATGCTTTAGTTTATAGTAACTCTAGGTAATGGACAAACAAGTTTGTTCAAAGGTGTCACCCTCTAGTTAAAAAATGTTACGCATTTTGAGGTCAAAGTTCAACAAGATATATATATATAGCAAATATGATACTTTTTCACATTTTTGACTTCTTGTCCAACACTACTGGACTAATTTAATCAAAACTTGGTATATGTCACCCTTAAGGGAAGGATGTTCAGATTTGTTCAAATGACGGGGCATAGTACCAAGTGAGGGTCACTTGGGGGCCCTAATGGGGAAAATTTGATAAAATTTCTAAAAACTAGAAGGCCTAGTGCTTAATGCTTTGATTTAAAGCAACTTGAGGGCATCGAGAACCAACATTTTTACAAGGCATAACCCTACGGTCTAAAGTTTCCAAATGCCAAAAATTTGCACATAAGCCCAGATGGATGCTAAGGGCCAATTGGCCTCTTGTTCGTCAAAGTATCTCATTCGTATTATAAAGCAAACACCTTTACATAACTAACAATATCGACAACTATCAGTCTTTTAAGTTTTTATGTTCTAACACCATATTCAAAACTCCGTACCAACTTATTGCAATTGAGACAGTTTTACTTTTTTCATTAAATTAGCTACCATAAACGAACTGAAAGTTGACAGTCTTTGGAAAATTGCGCTACATTTAGCAGAAGATGAAGCAACACAAACACAGTTCGTAAGACAACTTGGACTAAAAAAGGTACAGAGGCTGTCTTATGTACCAACGCTTTACCTTCAACTAAAAAAATGGAGAGGTAAACGACCCAACTTTAAAAAGGTCGAGAAGTTAGCCAGCGCACTAGCATCATGCGATAAAGGTCAACTCCTGGATACACAAGAAACAGCACGTGACAATGAAACAATCATTGACATTCCAGATAACTAGAACATAACATTATTTCAGCAGTGGTATACCATATTGCTGCTCGTTTCGATCAAATTGGCAGCTACCTTATACAGATGTTCACGGTAACAGTGTATAAACAGATTGCAAATTCTGAAGGAAAAAATGCACAACCTTCTCTAAATCCATATGTAATATGAATAGCTACAATGTTTCCTAATCAGTTAGCTCACCGCTACCATGTGAGCGAAGCGCAGTCCTGGAGGAGACTGGGTACAAAGGGTTGGAAACCAGTGTAATAAATGACAGTATTAAACTATTATCAGTTTATCATAAATCAGGTCATTGCTTTCAATATTTAGCGTCCGTGGGCGGCTGGGTTTTCGTACTAAAAATCCGGAAAAAATGCCAAAACGGTTTCCATTTTACGTAGAATATTTCAGTTGGTGTTTTAGATCTGTCATTAACAATATATTTTGTTTTTGTATTAATTTGTTCTTTAAATGTTCATAAATTGCAATTTTCTGTCAAAATTTGTGTCGTGTTTTTCGGTTCGTGTCTTTTTACCTGAAAGGTGGGTTTTTGAAAACAAGGTGGACGCTAAACAGAGAAAAAAACGTGGAATAGCCACAATGTTACCTCTCGGTACTTTTTAATCTGATACCTTGAATTGCATATTGTTCTCGTGAGATTCATTATACTGTGCACACTTTATAGTGCGCACTTATGGTGACTTTATAGTGCTGCCTTATGTATTGACCCAACCAGGATTCGATCCCACGACCGTGGATTCTAGCACCAGTGTACCAACAAAAAGTGGGCACCCTAACAAAGTGCTATCGCGCTGGTCACAAAATAAGGATGGGTTTATCCATCCCTCCTACTATACAAATAAAAAAAGATATAAGAAAATCTGGAAAACACTCAAATGAAGCGAAACATAAACAAAGGCCGTTTTTCTGCTAGACAAATGTATAACCCATGGTTGTTTTTGTTAATGTTTTATGTTCAACCAATCGGTTAAGGGTTATATTTTCAAACCGCAGCTCTGCTACAATGTACACACTTAGCTCCACCTACTGGCTAACTTGAAATGTAGCTGTCATTCCATAATGTCATGCTGATTATTCTATCATCTGAAATCTAAAAATTAACTTACCATCACAAACCAATATTGGGGTTGGGGGGGAAAGGGGGGTTGTCATAAGAACCATTTGCTCCCTTTTCAGGCAACTTATAATGATAGAGCCACACTCATGACGACTGACTTCGTCGCACACCCATGGTCTATCGTGTGTAGCGTATTATACCCTACCGCGTACAGAAGTCCTTGTTTATTGTGATAAGAAACAGAATTAAAAT
>JAUMGZ010179247.1:0-14175 GCA_032359645.1 Pododesmus macrochisma | reverse complement strand
GAAAACTGTATACTAAACGTTGATTCTTTTGAATATAACATGTGATACTTAAGATATACCTCTGTGATAACTTGTTAAAATATTTGTCTTACTTGCTTTTAAATTATTTGCATGTTGTGATATTTTATTGAATAAAGAAAAAAAAAAAAAAAAAGAGACCTTTACCCGGTATTCACTTTTTGGTAACACGAAGATCGCGGGTTCGATCCCGAACGGCGCTGTTCAATTTTGTTTTCTTTCAATGGTTTTTCTTTTTTTATCACATGATTTTTGTAAAAACTGAAATTTTGATTTGTTGTTAATTTGTTAACATAATCATTATCATTGACAAAACAAGAAATAACAATATATGAGCTAGGGTGGTTAAAACAAAAAAAAAACTGAATTATTTATTTACAAAGTCACAGGGTAAAATATGTTGAAAACTTGTAGCAGAATACTTTTTTAATAAAACAGATGTTTTAGTTTCTTCGTCTATTCTCTCAGTTTTTCCTGCGAAACCTCTTAAGGTGTCGCCATCATTGTAACTAGATATCGGTCGTCGAAGGTGTCGTTCGTTTTTAACGCGTTTATTTCCCGGTAAAAAACGTCACTGAGTCAACAAACAAACGTGTGTATTATTTTTTTGTTATGACGCCAGCTATGAACAGAGTATAAAGAAAGTAAGAGAATGTGGATTTTTAGGTAATTCAATCTACACCCAGAAAAACTGTGAAAAGTTGTTTTCCTTTTATTTTTGTCCAATCGGATTCAGTAAAAATCGCGTATCACGCATCGCCATCGGGTAGATCTGTCGGAGCCTACAAAACCTATCTGTCTCGCTTGAACACACTTGAGTACGCTGCCCTGCTGCAACGTTTAACTTGGGAAACGTTATTGTGTTTATATTGTGATGACAATAAACAAATGAAACAAGTTAAACGACACAATAATTCAGGTTTACTGTGTTAATTCACACGATTATTGGCTCTTGTTGAATAGAAGGCTATAGTCCGGTTGTTTATTATTGTCAAATAGTTTACTATCAGAACTGGACATTTCACTTAATGTGGTACAGGTAAAACATCTCACGATTTACCACTTAGTAATGAAAACTTAGTAATGAATAATACAAATGTTTGTCCATAACCTTTATTTTGTTGATCAAATTTCTTCTTATATCAAAATTGAACAACAAGATCAGTTAAATGTTTGGATTAAATGTTCTTTTTAGTCTATATCCCAATGCAACGCTCATGTACTTGTGAGTGTGCATCACTGAATACCGTCTTTGGAGCATTAGATAACTCTTTCTGCCAGATCACGCATATTGTGTTTTTTCAATTCCAGGATAAATTTTTAATTTCATAGTGGGGCATGATATATGGGGTTTGGCGGGTGTATGACGTGTAAGGCTGTTCTAAATAAATGTTACGTTTTACGTCAGGTCAATGTTCTAAAACCTACGAGGGAGGGAGGAAAAAGATAAACAAACAAATATTTCAAACAAAACAGCAATTCAATTTGTCTGGTGTAATATAAAAAAAGAGTAAACAAAATTAATTGTTAAAGAAGATTTACAGAACAACGGAAGTGTTTGACGAACAATTGGCCTAACTGTGTAATGCTAAGCTTCAGATATCTAAGTATTTCAGGCATACACAATATATTCCATAAATTGCATATGCTTTACTGCTTCAAGTGTTGGACTATAAGTTTTGTGCTTATGATTTTAATGACTGGTATATGGATGATATGCCTCTCTTTAGTTCAAGATTTTCGAGAAAAACAAGTTTTTGGTGAGAGATACCCTCTTCTTTTAAATATTGAAAGATGTAGTAAAATGTAAAACACACTGTTGCCGATATGGTTTATGTACAACTTTACTGAAGAAGTTCTTTACTACTGATGAAGTATGCTGCCTCCTTTTCAAACAGACTGACAATGTCATTGATTATACTCATCCCCTCTCTGGGTTGACATATGCAGGGGATAAAACCGTGAGGATATTGTGTGCAATCAATGCTAAATGCATTTGAACTTGAATGTGCTTCGTCATCTTTACGTTGGACAATAAAAGTTAAAACCGGACCGGAATGTTTGTTTTTTAAAACGGTAATTTCCCTGAAACCTACGCGCTCGGACGACGAAAAACGTAGAACTTATTTAGGACGGCCTAACATGAAGACATGATAACTAAAGTCACGCGAACATCAATTTCCTAAAAAATAAATTATTAAAAGTGGTCATGAGTTTCAATAAGCGTTCTTAGTCGTGCCGCAACTGACTTCGCCTTGTTGTGCTGTATTTTCATTACTATTGACAGTTGTTTGGTATTGTGAATCCATCCGATTCACATTTCATACTTCCTTACTTTTGTGTTTGCCGGCGTTTTCCCCGGCTGTCAGTCTATTTGATTTTAGTGTCATTATTCCTTACTGTAACGTTTGCTTATTTGTTCCCAAGGTAGGTTAATCCATCTGATTTAGAAGTCGTTGTGTTGTTCCTTTATGTGATGTTTGATGTTGAAAACAGTGAAAAAAGAAATACTTACATAGAAATGTATTTATCAGATGCATATGCTTTTGATGGCTGTCAATTCGAATGAGTTGCCCCCCGTCCTTTGCACACTTTTCGATAGCTGTACTGTAGTCCACACTACTTAAATATCTGTAGCATAGCATCAAGAAAGTATCCTCAACATATCCTTCCGTCAAACATCTGCCTGATATAGATTATATACACATGTATTAATAAAAGTACATAATTAATAGATCGCGGTAAGAAAGTTTGCGCGTCTCGATGATCTGGAGAGCTATGCTGGCGAAAACTTGTGTTTCTGGTGGGGTGACCCAAGTCAGACAGGTTGAACGGTAGAGGCCAGACAAAGATCTGCACCTCCTTCGAGGGGACGCTAAGCTGGCGGTCCCGTGTACAGGGATTTTAACCCCCTGGCACGATAAAATTCCCCGTGTAAAATTCGATAGAAGAGTAGGCGGAAATGCCGTTGTATGGGCTAATCCTTCTGTCTGAACTATCTCTATTCCTTTCGTTTCCCGTTCCTACCGCCGCTTTTCTTCCTGTTCTATCTTTTGGTTTTTCTACTTTGGTCTTTTGTCACAATATCGGTGAAAGATTCTGGACGTGACATTAAGCCCTTATTTGTTGTTTGTTTGTTTAATAAGGACTTACAGAAGGATGAGCCCATGTAACGGCGTTTCCGCCTACTCTTATATCGAACTTAACATGGGGATCTTCATCGTGCCAGGGGGTTAAAAATCTCTGTAGACGGGACCGCCAGCATAGCGTCCCCTCCGAAGGACGTGCAGATCTTTGTCTGGCCTCTATCCTTCGACCTGTCTGACTTAGGTGACCGTACCAGAAACACTAGTACCCGCCTGCATAGTACTCCAGGTCATCGAGACGCGCAAACCTCCCTACCGCGTTAAGGTGTCTAGCACAGGGAGGTAAGGCCTAATTAAACAAACAAACAAACATAATTAATGGACATGATACAAACACACATGTGTTTTTATATTAGGATTTAACTACTTCCATTTCAACACAAGTTAAGGTATGCTAATGACAGAGCGCACTTGATAGTGCTGTCTCACTGAAATATCACGATGCAGAGTCATTGACGTGATACTTCACTCGTTCACATTATTCCGACACAGAAATGCTGAGCGCTTAACAAGAAGCGAGGAAATTATCTTATTAAACGCCTTGAGAGGTAAATTCGAAAAACCAAGACGATGCTCCGAAGCCGTAAGTCATGATGACTTTGGCAAACAAAAGGAAAACGTTGGACGCACACAGAAAAATTTAATAAAATATACATTTATTAACAAAAAAAGGAAACTTCAAGAACTTATTTTTAAAAAACACTAGAAGCGAAACCAGGTGCTCGCAATATGGTAAACTTTTTCTGCTAAACGTGTTTCACCCGCCGCGACCTCAGTGTCATTCCGGTGTATGACACGGCCAGGGATCAAATCGTCGATCTTCTGCACACGAAGTTAAGACTTTAACCGCGGAACAAAAATATCAGTATCCAATAGACAGAAATAAGACATTTTGGGCTCAAACATACAACAATTATTATATTAGGGTTTAACGTCACGTCCAGAATATTTCACCGATATAGCGACAACAGAACAAAGGAGAAAAAACAAGAGATAGAACAAGAAGAGGAGCGGCAACAGGAACGGGAAATGAAAGTCATAGAGATAGTTCAGAAAGAAGGATGAGCCCATGCAACGGCGTTTTCGCCTACTCTTATATCGAACTTTACATGGGAATCTTTATTGTGCCAGGGAATTAAAAGTCCCTGTAAACGGGACCGCCAGCTTAGCGTCCCCCCCACCTCCCGAAGGACATGCCGATCTTTGTCTGGTCTCTACCCTTTAACCTGTCCGACTAGGGTGACCCTACCAGAAACAGAAGTTCCCGCCAGCATAGCTCTCCGGGTCATTGAGACGCGCAAACCCCTCTACCGCGATAAGGTGTCTAGCACAGGGAGGTCAAACATACAACAAATATAACTCATTTAGATATATAAGTAAACATTAAAACGGGACTCTTTTGATAAACATACAAATTTGAAGTTTATGGCTAGTTATGCATGTCATTAAAAATACGTTGCTGTCATATTGTTGAGAATAATATTATTAGTAACCGGAATTTAACAACTGTTGTAGTTCTCCAACCAACATAGATCTTAAACGTGTTATAGGAACACGCCTGCGTACGGTGACCCAAACGGCTCACTATTTCATCGTTACTATTTCACGAATTCTGAATATTGAATTTCTAACAGTCAAAAATTTAGAATTTGGAACTTGGAATTCGGAAATCGTGAAATAGATGCAATGAAATAATTAGCCATTGTGGCTACCGTTCTTAACACGTTCTTAAAACTTTTAACAAAATATAAAACTCACTTGATTTAACTTTGTAATACCTCCACTTTTCGTTAGATAAACTTGAACCGTTTATGGATGAAAAGACTGTGTCAAAAAGAAGACAGGATCCATGTCGTGAAAACTGAAATGATGAACAATTGCTGGTTTTAAGACAGAGGGATGCACAACGTTTCAAATTATCTGTTGTCACTTCCAATATAGCCGTGTTATAGATGTTGTTTCCAGACAGTTGAACGTCCAGCATATAACTTGAACTTCTCATTCCTTTACCTGAGCTATAAAGCCCTTTTAAGAAGAGCATTGCCACACACATCAATAGAACTATACAGTTCATGTTTGATCTCAACTTGTTACAAAACATTTTTATTGGCAGTTTTTTCTCCTCACTTATTATAATGCTCAAGCATATCAAACTGTAGTGCACTTTTTAAGTGAGGTTCACTTTTTTAATTATTTTTATTTATTTTTTTACTTTTACAGCTAATTTTCAATTCAAATGCATATTGTTTATGTAACGTACGACTTTTAACGCACATATAACTGCATTCTTTGGATCTTGTGTTGATAAGTATGCATTGTTCATTTTTCTCATAATCGCTTATATTTCTCCAAGAAGTACGATTAACAAACAACGGATAATCCTATAGTTGTTATTAGCGATTTGTAAGTATATTTAGAGAATTAAACGTAATCTTTTCTGGTAACAAGTAATACTACGTGAAGAGTAAAGATAATTAAACACACTCCATGTGTCTTTTTTCGTTTATTGTGTCTCTCCTGTGTGTCTTTGCATTATTTTCGTCAATTACATTTCTCCGTTTATATTAAAGTCAGACATTTGATATTCCATGATTCAATAACAATCACTGTCAATGTATACATAATCACAACTTTTCCTAGTATGAATGTTGCTATTAACATTGAGTAAATCACGTTTTTACCAAGGTATTTTGCTTTTCGCTAAACCGACCATGTTTGTGTTATTTATTAAGTCAAATGTCTCACATTTTCATATACAATGAACCTTCTTGCATATTTGAAATTCATAGAATAAGATAAACGATTCAAATACGAGCATTCGTTCGTCAAAACTTAGAAACTGCTACAACTCATTCTGTTGAAAACAATGTCGGTTGATGTGTTTACTGTTTCAGCTTTTAAAATCAGCCAATCAAACCAATCAACGTTCTGGATTTTCCCTGTATGTTCCACCTTTTAAAAGACTAAGCTTCTCAAAGCCGTTCATTTTTACCCTAATATGCGTTTCATTTTTTTTTTATATTAACATAATTCAGATTATATAAAGAGGATTATTTTACAGTTGATATTTTCTATTGAAGTATGCAAGGCATAAAAGTTCGATCAGTGCTGAAATTAATGGTTAACTGAACACTGAAACGTTATACGCGTAATACCGGATACGGAATGCCAGTGATTAAATTAAAAACCAGCACTCGGATCAATAGGGGTTTATAAAGACGGTTTATGTTATGAAAATGCAGCCACGGCGTAGATTTATGGCGACTTCAAAATCAAACAAGCAGTCCTTCACGACCAAGCTCAAGATGGTCCCAAATAAGTTTTACATGCATTCGATTTAGAATAGTTTAAATGAAAGGGTTACCATACACCAGAATGACATGGAAGCATCGCGGCGGTGACATATGTGTAACAGGAAACGCTTACCATATCACGAGCACCTGGTTTAGATTCTAGTTTTTTAATAGAAGTTCGTGATGTGTCCATTTTTAGTTAATAAACATATGTTTGGTTATATTTTCTGTGTGCGTCCAACGTTTTCCTTTTGTTTGCCAATGTATATGTACTTACGGTTTTAGAATATCGTCTTGGTTTGCTACTTTGCTTTAGAATTCTTTCTCTCTTGTGGTGTACTGATTTGTGTCGTTTCCTTTTATCGCCCGAGGAAAAACAATAGTTTGTCGTGTCCTTGTGGGCCAAGAACGACAGTAGGAAAAAAAGTAAAACATAGAACTGTTTACAGTTTGCCGTGTTGCCGGGGGCTACTTATGCGTTGTAAGACTGTCGTGTTGTCGGGGCTATTTGTGCGTTGTAGGACTGTCGTGTTGTCGTTTTTCGCCAAACAGCACGACATATTGTACAATTTTGTCGTCTCAAACATTACGACACGACGAAACAGCGTCAACCCGACAGAACTGTCACTCTGTCATCAGTCATTCTGTCACCGAACCATAAAATTGCACAAATCAGTCTTAAATGTGTGAACTTGTCCTTGACGTTTCCATATTACGCGTATTGGCGCTCGTATTTCAGCTCGATTTTTGAGTACACGTCTTTGCGTTCGTTGTCGTCGCGAATAGCACATTCACCTTTTTGATTATTTAATGCGCCCTTGTGTTTCCCAGGTCAAGCGTAATCATAATCACTTTTTAACTAGAAAAGTACGTAAAATGTACCGCCTACAATTTCTACAAGATCTATTCGCTGGATGATTTATCGAACGAAACTTATAAGCCTGAGAACTTTTCACCTATGATTCAACTGTAGAAGTTTTTAAACTAAATTGATTTAAGACTTACTTTACAAAAAATTCTACCAGCGATATACTTTGTTAAGTCAATATTATAATTTTATGTTTTCGCTTTGTTCGTAAGATTGTCTTAAAATGCCCTCACATACACATTCAAAACGTGAATGCAGAGGAAGTCAACGTTGTCTTATTTGTTTTCGCCTCGTGTTACTTCTCACATATACATAAAAAATAACACATAAACGTAAAAGTAACCATCTTTCTTATTTATGTTACTATTGCGACCATTTAATCTGAAATATGCGTATACAATTATACGTATGCGCAGAAATAAATATTGTTGGTATAGCGATATAGCGACAAAAGACCAAAGGAGAAAAACAAAAAGATAGGACAGGAAGAGAAGCGGCGACAGGAACGGGAAACGAAAGGAAAAGAGATAGTTCAGAAAGAAGTATGAGCCCATGCAACGGCGTTTCCACCTACTCTTATCGAACTTTACATAGGGATCCTTATCATGCCAGGGGGTTAAAAATCCCTGTACACGGGACCGCCAGCTTAGCGTTCCCACCCAAGGACGTGCTGATCTTTGCCTGGTCTCTACCTTTCAACCTTTCTGACTTGGGTGACCCTAACAGGAACACAAGTTCCCGTCAGCATAGCCCTCTAGGTCATTGAGACGCGCAAACTTCCCTACCACGATAAGGTGTCGAGCACAGGGAAGATATGGCGCAATATATTCCTTGCCTCAAGCCCCACCCTATATTAATTTTACTGACCCTCTATGGTTCTTGAGGGGGTCAAGAGCAAACCATATAAGGGATATATCGCACCGAGGACTTTGCTTGTCCTTTATCATTTTCCCAATATCCATCATTTTATATAATCACAACGTAAACATTGTAATGCGTAAGTGAAAGTAGATCTCATAAATATTCATGAGATAATGGGAGATATCTTAAGCGTAACAAAGTTGTATTTTCGCTGACTCATTGTCTAACAACACGTAAAACGGGACAAAACTTCAAAACGCATCCACAATACGAATTTAAAAAAGTTAATCGACGATGGGAGTTTTTGTCGGCGCCATTTTGCCCTATAAGAAATGTACTGACCCTCAACAGTCTCATATAGGGTCACAATATGACTTGCTCAGAATTAATCATAACTGCAGAAACTTGTAAGTCTTTGGTTTCCTAGATATTATCAGTCATATAGGTTTTAGGCAAGTCCTATGGTCCGAGTTTTATATTTCGCGAGCCGAAGGCATATACGTCAAAGTGAGGGTTAAGTTAGAAAGAGGAATGCAATACAAAATAAGGTAAACGTTAGCTGTCACGACATTTTGCCAAAATGTGCATGTATTTATTTGTATTTATTTTTACACTTGTACGAGTACGCGTGTCACGGTGGCCTGAAAAGCTTTGCCGGCTGGGTAGATACTTAACGAAGATCGGCACGTCCTTTGGAGGGGACGCTCAGCTGGTGGGTCCATGTTCATGTTTTGTTTACGTTGTAGTATGATAAAGGTGCTTGTGTAGATTTCAAGAATAATATGCGTTAACGCCGTAGAATGGCTGTCTTGATCCACCTTCCTGTGCACATTATTGTTCCTTTTCTTGCTTCTCTTTCTGTCATAGCACTAGGCTTTACTCCTTTAGGATTTTGTCACGATTTCAAAAATATTTCAATCCTACAACAAAATAAAGAATCACAATTTCGAGAGAGTTTATAAACCTGCATCTGTAAGACCATAGCATACAAATCAAATATAACAAGTACAATGTCTTGTAAGTTATAGTCGGGATTATTTTGTCAATGTACACTTATTATTATTATTATTATTATTATATTAGGGTTTAACGTCACGTCCAGAATATTTCACCGATATAGTGACAAAAGACCAAAGGAGAAAAACCAAAAGATAGGACAGTAAAAGGCGGCGACAGGAACGGGAAATAGGGTAATCGAGATAGTTCAAAAAGAAGGATGCGCCCATGCAACGGCGTGTCCGCCTACTCTTATCGAACTTTACATGGGGATCTTTATCGTGCCAGGGGGTTGAACATCCCTGTACACGGGACCGCCGTTCAGCGTCCCCTCCGAAGGCCGTGCAGATCTTTGTCTAGCCTTTCAACCTGTCTGACTTGGGTGACCCTATCAGAAACACAAGTTTTCGCCAGCATAGCTCTCCAGGTCATCGAGACGCGCAAACCTCCCTACCGCGATAAGGTGTCTAACACACGGAGGTTGTCAATGTACAAGTCTTCTCAAAAGTTAAACATTCAAAGTTCAAATTACAAATGATCCTGATCATGAAAACACATTGTTCCTACAACGTCTGAAGGAAGATACGATATATAATTATCAGGACGGTCCCCGGGTCAACCATCTTAGATTCTCCATTCAAAATGCTTGTCTCAAGGGCGATAATACGACAGTAAGATCAAACTATATACAGTGTGCCGTGCTGTTGCCCCGATAACACGACCGTATGACAGAAATAAGACATGTTTTGGTCGTACCGTCGCTCCCAACAGTACGCAAAATAATACTTGGATATCCCCGTACTGTCGTTTTTGTATCCCCACTACAAGGTTAAATGTTAAATAGGTTATACTAGATCCATTGACACACTAAGCTACAGAACAAAAAAGATTTTATCTTTCGTCGTTTGTTCCCCCTTATACAACACAAACTGTACACGACGGTGCGACAAAAACAATTAGATAGTTCGACAATCCTGAAAGGTAGTTTTGTCGTCCTATCGCCTCAGACAATTTTGTATAATTTTGCCGAAGTGTCGCGTCCCAAAACTAAAAAGTTTGGCATATCGACGGTTTGACAACACGACACTTAACATTTTTGTCGTACTTTCGTCTTGGTGAATGGAAATCTAAAGCAAAACATCATTTCTGATTGTAAAATTTAGAATTCTTCACGTCGAAGAAATGAATAAGTATTGCTATGAAAGTAAAGGCTACACGAATTCATACTTGCTTGAAAGAAAAAATATAAACTATATTTGACACAACTATGTCACTGATTATCAATTAGTATTTATAACAGGTGGTGCGTTTCGTATAATTTAAATACAAAATACAAATTCGAAATTTGTAAAACAACATGGATATAGCTGTCGGATCCGTTTTTAGCAAGTTTGTCCGTTGTTGTATTTTCTTTTAATGTGTCAATGTAGTGAACTGACTGTAATCGCAAACTTTAAGAAATAGCCGATTGTATAAAGATTTCACGCATAAAAAAACTATTTATGTCTGTATAAAGCCAAAATGAACATCAGTAACAACTGTATTTTTCGATTTGAGTATCAGGAATTGAAATCTAAATAAGTGACTTAATATATGCGCTCAAGTAAATAAATCTTTACCATTCTCGAACTTTGAACTTAAAAACCACACATTTTTACTTCATATATAAAACAAAATTCGTTAAAGATGTGTACATGTGACACTGCATTAAATTTACATAGAGCAAAAAAAAAGCCGGTTCATTGTTGTTAAGATATCGCGCTGAATATAAATTAAGTCCACCTCAACCATTTGAAAAGGATGACATTCAACTACTCATATCTCCAGTAGTGTATAAATCAGACTGAATGAAACCTGGTCGTTTTGGAATTCTAGATTAAGACCTTGATCGTATTACAGAGGCCTAGGGGGTGCTAGTAGGATGTTCTTTTGACTACAAGTGAAAAATTTAATTCATTTTCGATTTCATGAGTGCTTTAACAACACTGAATGTCGCTCAGTTCATGAATATATTTAATATTGATGGGAACATAATTGAAAACAAGTATATACGCAAGAAATGGTTAGTTTAATGTCTTCAGCGTACCATAGTGGCCATTAGAAGACGGGTACAAACATATACAGCGACGCTTTATTTAAATACTTCAGGCAGGGTCGTAACCTTTTTTCACTGAACAGGGGCAATGATTTTATAAAATCACTTAGCGTAACAATTTGATGTTGTGAAATAACCATACACCTACGTCAGCTCATAACTAGTGTGTTTGTATGAATGCACATGTGTGTGTGCGTGTGTATGTGCATGCATACGATATGATATGATATACAAGTTATACATCAATCTTTTTGGATCTTGAACATTTACAAAAAACACATATAAATCCATTCATAGTGTTTTATCTAAAACAAGCAAAGTTAAACCTTGACATTTACTATTTTAACATTTGAATATTCATGAAATGTTTACTTCGTATTTTTCGTTTACATATTCAAGAGCAAAAATGGGTAGTTTAACGTCATAAGCGTACCATAGCGACCATCAAAAGACGGGTTTTACATATACAATGTATAGCGTCTCGTATGCAACTGTGTATCGTAATTCGATGACCAGTTTGACGTCACTGTACTTCAATTTAAAGCTTGCTTCGACATCAACAATTGTTCAAAAAACTTAAACGAAACATGACTCTCATCCTATTAATTATCAATTATCATTGTACTTTTTCATAGATAATTGTACATCTATTCGAAGCTGAATTTGATCTACTTGTATGTGAATATACATGATAAAAGAAGATATTTGAAATCTAGTCGGCTGTCAGCAAAAATATAAAGCTGTAATGTATCAACATGTTTTTTGACAGTAGCTCGACATATGCCAACACTTTTGTTGTTTTTTCAACGTTCTTGATTAACGTTCACAACTGAATTTGATGGTAAAATGTATACATTAAAATGGTGAAAAGACATACTGGGGTTTACTCGCTAATGTAGCAAAAAGCAACAAACCGCAATACTGTAGGCCGGTGAAAACCGGTAGTTGGCCATATTTTTTTTGCCGGACACATTCATTTTATTTTATTTCATAATGCACTGTTTCGTGTGAAATTAGGATCCAATAAAATTGAAGGTTAATTAAAAGTGTGCTTGAAATTTTTTCATAATTATGAAATAAGACACATATTTAATGCCTTCCCATTGTATAGTCAAAAACATTTACCCCGCATAATATTTGACGAAATTGTGTCATAGAAAATAAGAAAATTATTTGAATGACTTCGTTGGCATGTAATTTGCGACAGCCCATTGTTGTTCATAACTCATAAATAAAGACAAACAGAATGTCATTTTTTTTTTTTTTTTAAAGTTTTAGTAACCCTTTTCACTAATTATAAAACTAGATGTTTGCTTTAATAATATGTATGTTTAAATGCCGATCAAAACGGCCATCCCTTCGTTCCATTGAATTTTCCACAGCCGTGACGACACAAAGTTCATTATATCAATAGCATATGAATAACAGCAGTACAACCAGTGTCATTGATGGAAAGCATATTGTCCATGCATCAATACAACATTTACTAAGGTATTAATCATGGACGTAAAGGCCATTGATACAGTCATATCGTATTTCACAACACACACGACAAAAGACCGAACAAATCATGACACAGCATAACGCATACAATGTTTTAAGGTCAGTTTAATGACAAATTGTAACACTTTGTTCCTTTTGAGACGTGAATAAAATAGCTAACTCTTCCTTTTGAGACGGGATGAAAAAAGCAAACTCATATTCCGATCGCGCGCACTATGTATGGAACTTATGTGCAATAAACAATGGTATTCACAATACGCATTGTGTTGGTCGTGTTTCCATGAGTATAGAATTTTGGAAATAATGACGCACCTATAGAAATAAAAGGTTCCTGTTTCTTTCGCCACAGGCGCCTTCCTTCTGTAATAAAAATTATTTCCATACATCGTACGTTTACAACTATGCAGACATGCAACACTTCATGTAAAGTTTGTATGCTACAGTGCATATGCTCTCAAGAAACAAAAAACAGGACAAACAAACAAATATGCGTGTTTCAGGTAACTCTACATACATATTATTTTTTGCCAACCATCAAACAAATTTTTTATTGAAAATCTATATTTAATAGTGTCAACGGTTCCAGTTTTGTTTAAAAAAAAACACAACAAAACGTAAGGTTCATCGCGGTCTGTCATTGGTCAGTTTATAAGGAGTTTGAAAGTGCAGCTCCTGGAGACTTTGTTAATCTCCGTAAAGATTTCAAAACCATTTCAACCCCCCCCCCCTTAGATCTCCTCTCATGTGTCTAAATAAAGAAAAAAAGTCTTACCTCTTTACAACATGGGAGGAGCAAGTTAACTTGAAACTCACGTATGTTCAAGGCCTTAGCTTATCACACACTGTTAATTAAGGTATATGGTCACTGTCATCCTTACGCGATGGATTTTCGCAAGATTCGGTACGTTTACTCAACAGGTAATCAACAGAACGAGAGTCATTGACAAACCAACAATAGCCGCATCAAACAATCCAGCACCAGAACAAAACGAAATAGATTGACGTCACAACAATCCCAAGTACTAGGTATCCTTGCGGACCAACTTAGGACGGTCATCGAGCACGAAACCAGCATGAACATCTACTGGTGGTCGAATTTTCGAAGTTCATGCCTTTGGCAAAAGTAAATTGTTTGCCACATAAGGTTGCATTTAGCATTTTAAAGACTTAACACCAACACATTGATAAAACGACAATATTACTTTGCAAACTATATACCGTATATAAACCTTTGCAAACTAAAACTAAATCATCATTCAAAAAAAAATTACTTATGAAACATACTTGTAAAAAAAACAAAAAAAGAGAAAATCGGGAAAATTGCTAATAATAATAGTACCGAGGTGACTAAACACAATTAAATGATAACCAAACATTATACAGAGACAATTTAAC
>JAUMGZ010179236.1:0-14175 GCA_032359645.1 Pododesmus macrochisma | reverse complement strand
AGCGAGGATAATAATGTATCGTTTCACGGTGTAGCTCTAAGGCAAAATTATTGAACGCAACGGAGCGGTCCCGGAAACTCACGCCAACCTTCATTATGTGTATTTCACACTTTGTCACCAACATGCTATGGATATATATCGTAGGGGTAGCATTGAACTGTGGCTTTAGAGGTAAGTTTATTTATCAATTATTAAAAAAGTGTTATAATTGTATGATTCTCATATAAAATATTTGTAATTTTTCACATTAAGAATTCATATTAGGTATACATGTACGTGTTAACAAAACGTTAAAATTGTAATAGATGTATATCTCTGACGAAATAAATGATACAATAATGTTATGTATCCAGTCAGTGATAACGTAACTTCACCCGTAAACATATTTTATAGCTGAGATTTTCAGTATTATTCATAACGGGTTCTTTATTTCAAAATGTCATGTATTCTACAAGATAAGCCGTTGTGTATTTATGTATCTCGTAGCTGATACAGTTGAGCGCGTTAAAGCTAATACCTGTATTATAATTTACTCAAACGGAAAGTTTTTGAATGCGAACGGCATTTTGGAACTCGGGGGGTAACTTAAATTGATTGTTAAATCTTACATTCGGTTACTTTGTAACTGTGACATACATATGTGAATGAAATATTTATTTAACAGTTTGATATGACTAACCTGACCCGAGTAACGTGTTGAGTTGGACCATGAAGCATATCCTATAGTTTTTTTTTATTACAATAGTAAGTTGTTCAAGGTGTTTTTCTTCTTTGATCATGTTCCGTATGAATTCATTTGTGGAAAATACATAAACATATAGCTTATTTATATTTATTCTGCTAATTTAAAATATACGCTTCAAAATAAAACATGAACAGAAAACAAGGAACTTCGTGGGGAAAAAAGCAAAAGTAAATGTCATTGAGTAATTAAGACATGGGGAACTACTGAACAATTTATCATATTATGACCATGTTCCTGTGTTCCTTCATACTTAATCAAGACATCATGTGGAGTGTATTCTTAGGCTGTCATCATTTTAAAGAAAAAAAGCATTTAAAAGTGGTTAGACGGCAACTTCTTTATACAGGGGTAGCCGTTAGAGAAACAAGACAATTGTTGTCAATTTACTGGAACTGCGAATAAACGCCGCAAAACGTCTATTTGAAGATGCCACATGTCAATAAAGGTGTCGTGGTTGAAGTACATGTACATCGCAAACTGGCCAGTATATATAAACCTTATTTATAAAGGCTGGCTTTGATGGATAGACACACAATACAGCTCAACTTTCACTCGTAAAAGGTTTAAAAACAGTTCTTATGTAAACATATACATTACGTTTTGTTTGATTACGGTACGTATTGCTATCACACAACCTTTAAAACCGTGTATGTTTTATATAAGATATGTGTAAGACGTAGAGGTAGATAACAGGACGTATATATAAGACACAACTTATACAATTTTCACTAAATGTAACAACATGTTAAAAAGAGACGTTTTAAAAAAAAAAGTTCATCCGCTTATTTACTTCTTCGTAGTGTGGGACACTTATAAAATATAGTTATTTAACTTTCTCAAAGAAATATCTCGATCTTGAATCCCAGCTCTCTTCTAACGATACTGATATATATGCTAAAAAAACAAAAGTGCAATCTGACACATGCCTCCAATATAAATATAATATTTATAGGAGGACAGAGCCAATATTCTGTGTGAGACACATTCGTCCCGAATTCTAGGTCTAGTTTCGAAAGCAGTCGTCATTAATGGACGCTTTAGAGTAAATGTATTTAGAATAGACAAGACCTCGTTAAATCAAAGCTACAAGGCCAAAGAAGGGGGAGGTAAATTACGATGGTAATGATGAACAAAAACCACACCCAAACAGTAATATATCTTCATTTTTCATTTTCCCCTTTCAACTATTAATCTTATTTATTTCTGTCATCCAACTTATATAAATTTCTTTTTTTATACATTAACTGTTCTAAAAGTATATGTATATTGCAAAGTATAGTTGATCCTTAATTGGTCACACAGGCCAACCCTCCCAATCACCCACCCTCCCCAAACCCCCCATTCTCTGCACTTTTTACTAATATATAAATGTACGTATTTTACTTGTGATCATGTGATGTATATAGTTTCATGTATTTTTGTGATTGGAGCGACCTACCTAAGTTGAGATAACTTTTGCTCTATCCATTTGTATATATGACAATAAAATATGTCTAAACTAATATAATTGTCGTGCCAAAATTTTATTAAATCTTCTATCTATACATGCACACTCTCGCGCCTAAGCGCCTTTCATCATGTCGCCGTGCTCTCGTGCACTCTCTATTCCTGAAACTCGCACCCTTTTTCTTCCGGTAACAGATGCGTTCCCATTGTTATCTTGAACTATGATTATGCAATAGCTAGGAAGGTAGGTCATTTCTGTTGGTTTATTTTGTTTGTTGTTGCGTCTAAATGAGTGCAGTCACGAAAGACTCAATTCATTCGTGAATTGATAAACACGTGATCTAATTCCCAAAATCACTTCCTAATAAGAAAGGTCGCTACCAGTTGCACTTATCATTGTGTAAAAACCCATTTCTGTGTAAGAATGAAAGAAACCTTTTTTTAAGTGTTACAATTGGTGACAATCCCAACGGCGATACATTTAATCTTCACTATGCTATATAAAAAATATGTAGCGAAATGTGCAATATACTTGTGTAATATATTGAAAATGTACGTGGTTTATAACGATAAATCAATGTCAAACAACCAACAAATAATCAATACTCATAATGGACATTTCTATACAATTTGATTTTGGATTTTGATAATCAGGTATAAAATGAATAATTAATAGATTACGGTCTATACAGTTACATGTATACGTAACACTTAATTAATATTAATTTTGAACATTTCGACACAATTTGATTTTGATCACTTTGAGTCAATAGAATAACTAATCATTGATTACGGTATGTTATACATTTATACATGTATATGTAGAGGTTCTCAAACGAGTTTTGGTTACTGATTATGATAATTAATGCACATATGGTGGCAAAGAGTTTGATATAATTTGTGTCGACATATTGTTATTATTATTGCGTTGTTATACATTGATTATGGCGACATGTTAACATAATGTTTTAAGACATTACGTTATAATTTACCTTAACAAGTCGACATAACGTAATGATGACCCAATAGTGACGGTGTTGTCTCTGAATGCCCACTTTTGAAAAACAAAACAGGTAGAAACAGAAGTAGGCATTCAGACACTAGTTGTTATAGACAGGTAATTAAAGAACAATAGGCAAGCAGTTATAGTCTGTTTGACTTTATTTGTTACCTATATTGTTTTACCTGTTCTATCTAACTCCTTGCTGAAATTGTATTTAATAATCAATAACAGAAAAAAGAATGTGTTTAACAAATACATTTTATTACTTTATTAGGATAACAAATATGGTGACATATTGTAACATTTAGCACTACAATATCACTTGTTTGATATTTTCCACAATTTTAGCACTGTCATATCTACACAACATGAACATTTTAATACATAATTTATTACTTTAATAGGATAAAAAGTGATATAATGAAATTAATTAAAATGATAGCATATATATACACATTGTTCAAAATTTTCAATAAGTTAATTCATAAAATGAATTCTTGAATTCCGCATTTCTTTCACTTACACATAATTTTCACAAAAAACACTTTTTCTTGTTTTCCATATTTCTTTCACTTACACATAATTTTCACAAATAACACTTTTTCTTCAATTCCACATTTCTTTCACTGACACATAATTTTCACCAATAACACTTTTTCTTCAATTCCACATTTCATTCACTTACACATAATTTTCACAACAAACACCTTTTCTTGAATTCCACATTTCTTTCACTGACACATAATTTTCACAAATAACACTTTTTCTTCAATTCCACATTTCTTTCACTTACACATAATTTTCACAACAAACACTTTTTCTTGAATTCCATATTTCTTTCACTTACACATAATTTTCACAAATAATACTTTTTCTTCAATTCCACATTTCTTTCACTGACACATAATTTTCACAAATAACACTTTTTCTTCAATTCCACATGTCTTTCACTGACACATAATTTTCACAATTAACACTTTTCCTTGAATTTCACATTTCTTTCACTTACACATAAATTCCACATTTCTTTCACTTACACATAAATTCAACATTTCTTTCACTGACACATAATTTTCACAACAAGCACTTTTTCTTGAATTTCACATTTCTTTCACTGACACATAATTTTCACAACAAGCACTTTTTCTTGAATTTCACATTTCTTTCACTTACACATAAATTCCACATTTCTTTCACTGACACATAATTTTCACAATTAACACTTTTTCTTGAATTCCACATTTCTTTCACTGACACATAATTTTCACAAATAACACTATATCCCTACTCCAAATGAAGCTTGTTGGGCGGCCATCTCAAAAACTTCTTTAAACGTAAAGGATAAATATTGAAATATTATAATATGAAACATTTTTTCTGATAATTATACACACAATATAGTAATTAAAATCATACTTACAATCCTGAGTTAACTTGATCTATATATATTTACAACTTAATAATAAAAAAAGATATAAATACATATAAACAAAACACAAATATATATTTTGCATACAGCTAAATTGAATCTGTACAGGTAAAATACAGGTAAGAAGTTATACAATACAGACTATAATCCCTAGAATAACAATACACCAGCACATATGTACATAGCAATGTGGGCATTCAGAGAAAATATTTTTCTAAAAGTGGGCATTCAGAGACTAAACCTCTCAGATCTGGCACAAGCCAATAGGTAACACACCGTTAATGCCTCTGGCACCAGCCAGTAGAATGCACACTCCCTCTGACATACCCTAAGCGAGGATAAATAATGTGCCCCCTAGTTTAGTTTAAACACATTTTATTGCCATTTAACAACTCATAGTACAATAATATATTATTAAAAGACACAGCAAAAGGATTGGGAACAAGTTTTACCAACTAATGTATCCGTGACCTTGTTATATAAAGTAAAAAATAATTTACATATTTTAACGTGATGGCACATTTTACAGTAAATACACATGTTGATAAATTTAAACATTAAATTAAAGCTTTACACTACATGAGTATTATTACACTACTGCATTATTATATTAAATATCATAATTCATCTTTTCAGCTGTTTCAAATTAGTTAACATTAGGACTACTGTAATATAAATATGAAATATGTTTAATGTTTAAATATGTTTAAAGAGGGGATTGTCGTCGCTAATCAAATCGTTTAGAGTGTTTAATCAAGTTGTATACTTTGTTTATCAATATAGCATTTGAGTCCTGAGTCCTCTCTGGATCCCCAAACAATAGTAAATTACTGCTAATATTATTAATATTAGTTAACAAACAGTATGAATAGAATTAACAGAACGAGATACATTGACACACAAACAATAACTGCGTCAAACAATGAAGCACCTAACGTAATTAATTAAACTAGTAATCAATGCGGACCGATTTAGGACGGTCACCCAGCACAAAACCAGGCGTAAAATGCGGATATCTCTATATAGTTCACAAATTGAAAGGAAGTGCTCGGCATCCTCACAGGGGTACCCACACGTACAAGATGAATCTTTTATTAAGTTTGCACGAAATAAATCATAATTAAGTATGCTAATCCTTTTCCTGAGTCTTCAGTGTAATAAAAAACGAAGATGTTCGTGTAACGGTAACACGAGTGTAAACAATAAAATCTGATTAGATTCTCACTGCCATAGTATGGTGCTTCTAACATTTTTCGTCGAAAGGAAGTCGCAGGGTACGGACTGAATAGATGTAGCATATGCAACCGTGCGAATTCTTGAAAGTGCTTCAACTGGGTTTTTTAAGCATTCAATTTTTTATTTTTTTGTAAATTTTCGAACACTTTTTGTTGACATCAAACACGTCCCGGTAAAGACCTAGAAATTATAGGCAGGCGCCATCTTGAATCGGTAAATTAAAGTACTCATGAGTAAAACGACGTCATTGAAATGACGTCATTATAGTGCACTAAAAAGCGCGCGCTATTTGGCGTGTGAGTTACAGTAAACAAATTAGCAACACTCGCCATAATCATTTTGCATTATCATGATAGCAGTTTTTACATAAGACAGTGACTTAATTTATTTCAATGCTTGGCTTTATCAATACATCGCACTGTTTTGACGGTGTCAACTTTTCTCATATGCTGTACAGACGGGACAGACTAAAGGCCAACCATGTGCGAAAATTCGCCGGTTTATAAGGACTAGGACGAGTTTCCTCTGCCCCTCGAACGTATGCCGTTTTCTGATACTGTTCCCCGAACAAACACTATCAGAAAATTCCGCGGGGGGGAGAGGAAACTCGACCTAGTTGATGACATGTCATATCATTTCCAAGCCCCAACAACCTGCTCTTGTTAATCTCTTTCAACCAACACAGAAAACACAATTTACAAAAAACCGGGACATTCGTGATCGGTCAATGTTTTTGTATTGTTGTTGAATTAAATTGTTTTTATTTTCGGTTACAGTTATGATAAAAGTTTCAAATATAGTCCTATGGATACATAGGATGAACTGCAGTATAATAAGAGTTTGTAGTTGATGAGTTTTAAAAAAAAAATTGATACGATAGTGTAGTGTACGTAAACTTATATATAGAAAGGTGGATGAAGGCCCCCATTCTTCCTGCATTATAAATCAAAAGTACCTAACTAAAATAAACCATCCAAATTAATACAAGTTTTTTTATTATTCTAAGGGTTCCCATTTATCTTTTATCTTTTATATGTAGGTATCTATAATCAAAACACATTAAAACATTTCAGCTGTTAACAAAGGTAAAAGGTTTGAGCTATGATACTTTGTTTCAGATAGATTTTATGTAGCTCAATACCTTTTTGATATGTACCCGTATATGCAAGTACAGTACAATTTAACTTTAAGTTCGAAATTCAATCATTCTCTGTGCAACATGCAAACTTCCAGCATGTTGGGACACTATTTCGCAGGTAAAATCGCCGTTGCCTAATGGATGATGGACCACTGTTAGGCCGTTGTTAGTAAGGTTGTGAACAACATTACACCAACATGTTATCCCAATGCAGAGACGATATGAGAAAATTTACATCGGGCCTATGTAGAATGACAATGTCGGCTGAAGTAGACAATTAACTTATCACCGATCCACTAGTTCTGTTTAATCCCCGTCTATATTCCAAAACAATAACACTTTCTTTAACAACACAATTCTACGGAAGCGTATTTCGGCATCGGTGAAATTTTTTTGACTCAAAATTTTGACTTACTATCTCGAACTTTCGGGTTAATATCTCGAACTTTCGACTTACTATCTCAAATGTTCGAGTTAAAATAAATTTCAACGTGGCCGGAATACGCTTCCGTACAATTATCTCTCTATCCCTCGCACGCACACACACATACCAATGCCATCCTATTTATTAAATTGTTTGGTTGTAAAGCAATTATTATGTTTTCACAATCATAGACGTGGTTGCCCCAGGTCTTCGTTTTTGTTGGCATTGTATTAGAGATCCCAATATTTCTTGCGACTATCTCTGTCTACAAAAATAAAAAAACAACAACAACGACGACGACGACGACGACGACGACGACGACAACAACGACAACAACAACAACAACCAAACAAACAAAAAGTAAATAGGGAAATTTGCACACAAGCATTTTCGAAAATCAAGATTTAGAACCTACAAGATTAAAGGAAACACTGAATTTGAATATTTCATAAATCTAGCAAGAATGGGTCTTTCTGAAAACATCAGACAAGCATATTTTATTTCTAATATTGAAAATTGATAATCCTTCGTTCGTCCCATTGGCTTTGCCAATTTCATATTATTACTAACTACTAACATAAAATATGAAGAATCAATCCATCTCAAAGTCAAATCTAAGCGTCGCAAGACTCTAAAATAAATCGGTTTATATTTTAGTAATAAGTTTTATCAAAAATTTCTAAACAGTTTAAAGAAATAATCAAACACGACGAGTTGCGTTCTTGTGAAGCGTTTGAAAGTTTAACCAGAATATTTAGTGTGTGACACGTACATAAGAGATTAACCACTTAAAAAAAAGCAACAAGTCAATAAGAGACAGGAAAACCAACAAGCCTATACCCAGTTTGGCTGTAGATAATTCATAACAATAAATTAAAAGTATTAAATAGTGTCTCGTAAGTCAAAACTTATCACGCCGCAGACACAATGACATGGTACAGGGTGTTTCATAATATATGCAACCATTTAAACCGTTTATACGAACTTTATTTTTATATGAAAGCATTATAATGATATATCAAAATGTTTGATATGACTTCAAGATTTTATATATCATCAGTTTGCAACATAATCTTTTCGTATTATTTGACACTTGCGGGAAACTAACAAGTTACCATTTTACAGTATATGCTCTAAATGACGTCCATTTTGGTCTTTAACTAAATGTACACGTTCCCGGAAGTTCCTTATTATACAGACTTGAAAGTGTCCACAGGAATGAGATTTATTTCCCTCCTGATTGCAGATTTCAATTCATCTGTAGTATTAGGAGATGGTACGCACACCCCGTCCTTTAAAGATCCCAACAAAAAGAAATCTAACAAATTTAAGTCAGGCGAATGTGGCGGCCATTTATTACACGTCCTGGATGAGAGAAATTTTCCTTTAAATTTCTTACCAGAATTTCCAACACAACTCTAGCAGTATGTGGCGTTTCACCATCTTTTTGAAACCAAATGTGATTTAAGTCAATTCCTTTTCTTCTCAAGGCTGGTTTGAATTTATTTCTTATTAAGCTAAGATAGTTTGCTGAATTAATTGATGTCACATCACCATCAGTATCCTCAAAGAAGAAGGGTCCAATTATACCGGTTGAACTTAGTGCAGCCCATGCAGCCAACTTATCGCTATGAAGAGGCTTTTCTACATAAATATTCGGCTTCTGCGAACCCAAAAACGAACAAATCTTCGTATAATCCTATATAATTTCCATTTGTTTAGCTCTCTATACTCAGGATAACGTTTCTTCATTCTTATCACATATTGATATAGGTAAATTAGATTGATAAAATAATCTTACAATTTCTGCATAGTCACTTGTGTTTAACGCCATGTTGGAAATTTTCAGAACACCTGATTTGATGACATCAAAATGACGTCATAATTATCATTGTAATAGGCTATACATTTTCCCGTACTTTTTAAGATTGTAATCTTGGGTATATTACCTTTCCAAAAAGACCAATATTTAATTTGTATCTGTTTTCGTTTTTAAAATATACTCAAATGAAATGGTTGCATATATTATGAAACACCCTGTACCTGACAAGTGGGCACGTCACCCGTATTTTGTTTCTGAAGATGTGCTTAATCGCGGCGTTAAAGCTGAACCCGGAAAACGAAATGCTCCCTGGATGAGGTAGGATCTGCCAGCATCCATCAACAACTGTCATCGTGTACTACCATTGGTTGTTTAATTAAGGCTAAACGTCACTTCCAGAGTATTTCACCGATATCGTGACAATAGAACGAAGAAAAAAACGAAACAATAGGCCAGGAAGAGAAGCGGCGACAGGAACTGGAAAACAAAGCAATAGGGATAGTTCAGAAAGAAGGACGAACCCATGTAACGGCGTTTCCGCCTTTTCTTCTATCGAACTTTGCATGGGGATCTTTATCATGCCAGGGTAACAAATCCCTCATGGGACCGCCAACTTAGCATCCTCTCCGAAGGACTTGCTGATCTTTGTCTGGCCTCTACCCTTCAATCTGTCTTACTTGAGTGACCCTACCAGAACAACAAGTTACCACCAGTATAGCTTTCCGGGTCATCGAGACAGGCAAACCTCCAACCACTATAAGGGGTTAAGTACAGGGAGGCAATCCACCATTGAGACATTGTCGGTACCCCTCGAGAATTTTCAAGTACTGCTTGTAAGAGTGTGAAAGTTATCTATAGTTTTCGGAATATTTTATGCAATATTGCCGGGATAGCAATCTGTGAAACTGTATTGTAGAACGGAAAT
Source organism: Pododesmus macrochisma (assembly GCA_032359645.1). NCBI lineage: Eukaryota > Metazoa > Mollusca > Bivalvia > Pectinida > Anomiidae > Pododesmus > Pododesmus macrochisma. The sequence goes on along the minus strand of JAUMGZ010179236.1, from coordinate 4,007 downwards.
GTCTCCCATATATATAGAATGGAAATGTCCCATATATCTAGAACAGAAATGTCTCCCATATATCTAGAACGGAAATGACCCATATATCTTATCTTATGGCGCTTCTTGGATTTTATTGCTTTAAATTTGAAATGTAGCTGATTAGTTAAATACTAAAAATAGTAACAAAAATCTTCCATTTCTCCGTTACAAATACGCATACTAGTTTTAAAGGACTAATGTCGTAATTTATGTTGTACTAACTTTTGGCGATAGTTAAACAGTTGGTTTGTCGACCTATACACGTTCAAATGGTAAAGAGTTTGACGTATCTATTTACATTTTTCTATGATTCCAACACCAAACACAATTATCCTGGCCTGTGTATACAGCAACACCGACCCATTATGACATTACTGCACTCACCTGCTATCACACTGCATGTATATCTAAACTCATACACTGACCCGTTAGTAACCTAAACAATTGCTGTATATTACAAAACATTTTACCGCCTACAGCTAAACGAAAACAGACATGGAACCTTTGCCAAACAACCAGAGAGAACCATCACGGATGAGACCTCGTATCAGGCATAAACCAATACTAAGTTTGTATGTTTGTTGTCAAGTATCAAAGGTGCTCACAATTACATTGTGTTACATAGATGTAGGACTCAGCCTTCTATTACCGCACAATATTGCACTTCTAAGGAGGCACATGACGTGTTAAGACACTTTGAGTATTCAAGAAATTGACAGAGAAATAAATGTACCTTTTAAGAATATTCTTTTTTTCCCTTTTTTTTCTTCTTTTTAGAATATTCAAACAAGGTTGTCGCTCCGTTTTGCCACCAAAGATGTAGACTAAGTCCTCATAATAACCATATATTTGAATCAAACCGCTGATTCTAAACGCGAATACTTAACATGAAATGCCGAAAGGAAGAAACGTTACTAATTAGAACATCAACATCAACATCAACAAACACAAACCACTAACATCTGACGTTTCATCAGAAAATCGGAACTCCAATCGGCAAACCTCGGGTGAATCCGTTACTCTCGTACACGGAAACGGCCGAAGTTTCGACGAGTGTCGGCATCCTAGTCACACATTTAAACCATAGTATTAATCTCCTGTAGAATTCGGTCTGAACTAATTCCTTGATAAACTGCTACACAATAGCACATTTTTGAAGTTTGATGAATTTAGATAATACATCCAGGTAATGAAATTCGGGAGAGCGTAACAGTTTCCCAATAAAACATATATAACTGTTTTTACGAATAATGCTTTTTAACTCGTGTTTGGTCAAAAAGACTTGACAAGACCAGGAGAGGCGAACAAGCTAATCGCGAACAGAACATGTATTATGTGTACAATTAAACCTGGGCTCGCTTCATGGGAAACAAACAAACAAATCATGGGAAAACTGTGTATCTTTACCAAAACAAAGCCATGTAAACATGCTATATAACACTGCACAAAGAAACGAGGAACTCTGTACATGTATAATAAAAAAAAAAGCGCGGTGGCCCAGTGGTTAGGGCACTCGCTTCGTGATGGTAGACTGGTGTTAAAATCCACGGTTGTGGGATCGAATCCTGGTCGGGTCAAAACTAAAGACTTTAAAAATAGTCAATCTTCTCGCTTCCTGCTAAGAACCAGCATTACTGGGTCGGAGGAAGACTGGTTGACTCAATGTCAGGATAATGTGACCGAGTGATGTATCATGTCAATATGTCTGCGGCGTGATGTTTCAGTGAGATTGCACTATAAAGTCGTAATAAGTGCGCAATGTCGCGTAAGGGATGCTTAACCCCAATAAACATAAACTTAAAACAAAAGGCTCGATACTTAATTGAATATGTTATCAGACATGCATATCCAAAAACGTCTTATACCTTGAAAAAGATTTACGCAAAACATATACTGATGGAAAACTGCTAATGATGCACACATATAAAAGTGGAAACCGAGACAGACTATTCATAAATATTATTCTAATAGAGAGGTAAAAACCATTTGTTTTTAAGGACCTCGTCAATGATTCCAGAATAAATGTCAGCCATGTAGCTCAATAAACGTAATAGATTATATACATGTACTAGGATACAGAAATACTCGAACATACAATTACTTTTTACTTAGGTTTTGTTTAATTGTGTTTTGTATATTAAATAAGAACTACAAATTTTTGTTCTATGTGTGTGGTTTATCGTATGAAATATGTCACCAGAAGAATTAGTTATATAAGGAAGTTATATCTGTGTGTTATCTTAAAAGTGTTGCCCTCGTGTGCTGTGACATGTTCATGTGAACATGTACAGTTTGTTTTATTGGGGGTTTAGCGTCCCTTTAACTCATGTACAGGTCATATCGAGACGGCGTCTGCTTGCGACATTCAACTGCCACCGCACTGGTGAAACGTTTTGGGATATGCATGTCTGATCAAATATTCGGTTTATTATCGTGCCTTTTGTATTACAAAATACAACGACAAGCAACACTTTCCGTGATGTTTATTAACCCGATGCATTTCTTTCTGTTTATTACAAAATACTTGATATGTAACAAACAAACGTTACGTGATTATTCCACGTCAATATATACAACAAACTAGAGACCTTTTCATCTACATGTAAGAGAAACAGTATTTGGGCTTCATTAAAGGGTTGTTATAAGTAGAATCTCAACCAGGGTTAAGTACTTTTGGATTATTCGTAGTAGAAGTGCGCATTTCTACAACCATTATACGATTCACACTCTTTGAACTTCTTAAATTCCTCTACAGAAAGGGTGATTCTAAAGGAGAAAAACGGGCGACTGACAAGCGTAATTATAATGCTGTTTGGTGCGTTTACCGTTCTTACATCTATATTCTATTAATAGACGCATGAAAGATCCAGAAAAACGTACTTAAACACTCGTTTATAAATAGATAAACATAATGAAGGAGGCGAGTGTTTATTGAGAGAAGAAATTGAGGGAAATTGATGGAAACAAAGAGGGTAGATGATAGATGAAAGCGTGTGCGTGTGTGCGTGCGTGCGTGCGTGCGTGCGTGCGAGTGCGCGTGCGCGAGTATGCGTGCTTGCGAGTGAGCGAGAGAGAGAAAGTTTGTTTAATTAGGGCTTAACGTCACGTCCAGAATATTTCACCGATAGAGAGAGAAGGAGAGCGCGCGCGCGCAAGAGAGAGAGAGAGAGAGAGAGAGAGGAAAATGAATAATATAATTTTTGGAGAGAAAGAGAGAGAAATGTAGTGTAAATTAAGTGGAATGATGAGGACAAAAGTGAAATTAAAGAAAAGAGGGTACGATCAGTTAGGAGTGGTATATAATATACGATAGTAAGAGGAAGTGGGTGAGTAAGTACGACAGAGGATATACAAGAACGTTAGTCCGAGTACACTGTACAAGGCTATGGAATAGATATATCTGCCTGTTACACAACATTCTAAATTACATGAAGGGAACTAGGATTAATCATACATAAGTTGTACTCACGTTCAATATTTATTGTTTTTGTTAAATATTATAAATTTTATAGTAGTAAATACGAAAAACGAAGACGACATTAGAAAGTTATTACCCTACAAACATGGACACATAAAAAGAATACGAGGACACACATAGAAAAAAATACAATATGTCAAATGTGACTTATCACTCCAATGATTCTTCGACCAATGAAGGGGCTTATCATTTTTAATCACCCGGTTTCAGACGCCGGCCTTTAATCAAAAATGGAAATGTCACAACTGCTATTAAAAACTAGAAACGAAACCAGGTGTTCACGAAGGAATAGCGTTTCCTGCTGCACGTAAGTCACCCATCGTGACGTTCTCGTGTCAATTCGGTATATGACAAATTTTTACAAGTGTAACCCGACTCTCAAACCTGCACTAGGTAACTGTTTGAAACCAGCATATAATGTTTGTAGCGTTCTGTTTTAGTACTGTTCACATATTGCGATGATTATTCAGTATAAATAGTGTATCGCTGATTGCCTATGGCAAGTATT
>JAUMGZ010179225.1:0-14177 GCA_032359645.1 Pododesmus macrochisma | reverse complement strand
TGCGCGCTTAAAGTGACTTTATAGTGCTGTTTCACTGATATATCACGCCGTGGGCACATTGACATGATTCAATTCAAATCAATTTTATTCCAAAAGCAGTACAGACACTACATAATAACATACATATATACGTTAAATGTATATACACAAGATGACGGAGGTTGAACAGAGTGTTACAATATTGTTCAGTATAAAAAGATTCGATAAATAAACAAAACGATTAGTTTCTATCATGCCTGGTATTGTAATACATAAGATATAACCACGATTTTCAGTTGCTTTATATTACTTAAGAAAATGAGTTGTACAAGCATAAACTAAGATAGATGGTGCCAGGAATATGGCGTAATTTAGTTTCTATCACGCCTGGCAGTAGCAATACATGAAAATTTACCAAGATTATTCAGTTGCTTTATATACTTTTTAAGGAAAGTAGTTGCACAAGTTTAAACACAAAAGGATGGCGCCAGAAATATGGCTTGATATATTTTGTCCTGATATCAGAGTAAACATAACAAACAAGAATAAAATGATACGCGTCTCCAACATCTATACTATTGCATTTTTCGCAAAGTCTATTGTGCCTCTCGAAAATATCACCTAATTTGAAAGTCTGGGGAATTCGAATGCCCGCCAACCGGATCTTAGAAAGAGTTTCAAGCCAAGAAAACAATTGTTAATATAACGCACTGCTAAAAATAGCGATGTAATTTACCCTAACATATAGATTTGATGCTCCTTACTTAACCTATAGGCTTAATTAATGAGATGAACATATTTAGACAGAAAGTTGATGAACTACGGAAGCTTGTTGGTGATACCTTGAAGTCAATGTTTTCCTCGTAATTACGACTTACCTCTCTAATAATTACAACTTAACATTCTTGTTTTCTGTGTGTAACCCCTCGGGTAGAATATCTATATATTTAGCACACGTATACGAAAGAGTCTTAAAATGCACCTATAAGTTACGTTAAAATAAAGCTTTAAATTAAACTTAAGTCGGCTCCAGTGCATGGATCGTTCTTTCCAAGTGCTACTTGCTCTGAAAAGTGCTGCCTTGTGATTTTCATTAATCTGAATATGGTCGTGTCTTGTCAACACAAATAGACAATGATATCCGCTCTACAACATCAATTAATATCATTTTTGGCATTTAAATAAACCAACATATTCTTGGCATTAACAGTGTCTAAAGTTATAATAATACATGACCCCCACACACGTAAATGTAGAAACGACTCAAGGTTACCGGATGAGTAATGATTCTAACAGGATATTGTGAATTATAGCAAAACGCGTAATTAATTATAAGGACTTGTGGTTGTTTATGTTCACAATTATGCAACTGCATTTACCTTATTTTAGCGAATATCCATTGAAAAATGTTGAAATGAAAAATTGGGTGTTGTATGCAATCCATCATACGAAGCCAGAGACAGAAAATAAAACGTAAACTTTTTCTGGCAGACGACATTTACGAAGACAACTTTCATAGCATTACAATTAAACTTTTATTCAAGGTTAGTTTCGGGAAAAAAATATAGAATTTAATCATTCAATGTTCCCATGTAAATTGAGATCTGTTCAATGACATTTACAAATTCTTATTATTAAAATTATTAATCTATTTTCAATATTAGTTCCGAAAAAAGTCTTGGTATTTAATCATTGGGAAAATGGCGGCTAATGACTTGTTGTTGTTCATTGTTTCCGTGTAATTGGGAAGGTGTTTGATGACATTTTACAAAGACAATATTCTTAGAAGTATTATTTATCTATTTACAAATTAGTTTGGAAAAAAACATTTGGTATTTAATCATTCAAAAAATGGCGGCTAATGACTTGTGGTTTTTCAATGTTTCCATGTAATTTGAGAGATGTTTTTGCATCACATGATTAATCTTTATGAGTTATTCTGACTTTAACATGTTTGACATTTGTTTGTTATCTTTTGGATAATTAATACTGTCATTGGTAATTTCCAATTGTCTTCGTTTCCGATGATGGTGCACTTTTCTTGCGTTTATTTTTTGTTTGTATATTCATTGATTTCTTTTTTCTGTTATGTAGCAAAAGTGAATTTTGCCTTTTTGTAGCTCATTTATTTTTTTACCAAATTGCATTGCAAACTTTTAGTTGAAAGTGTTCACACAATATAATGCGGTCACACCGAAATATCACACCGCAAACACGATCATTCACATGACCACATTATCCTGACCCCGAGTCAACCAGTCCTTCTCCCACCAAGAATACTGAGCGCTTAGGATTGAAGGGGAGGTTACCTAAGTTAAACGCCTTAATTGTCACGTGACCGGGATCGAACACGCGAACTTACGCATATGAAGCGAACACTATATAATATAAGTTGAACACAAAATGTTATGCACATCGTGTTGATGCCATCGTCAATGAAACTTTTTCGTTGAACAGTAGATATTTATGTGTTTTATGAAATAGACATAAGCATAGACAATTCACTGTTCAATAAAAGGTCAGTGCCGTAGTCTTGTGAAAACCAGTTGGGGCAACAACAAAATTCTTCCGCAGACATGTTTTTGCCAATGTGCTGGGAATTTTGTCATAGAAAAAAAAGAAAAATGTCGATGGGTGAGCGAAGGGGCATTATGCCCTGAAGTTCACATATATACATTGACTGCATGATTGCGACCAATGTTCAGTTAAATATTTGTGGTACCACAGAGGATATTCTGTGAATTTTAAGTAGGAGAACAATCGATACCATTTGTATGTTTTCTTTAATCTTTAAATGATCGTATCGAAGTGTCAATTTTCGAGGGCGTGTGAACGTGCTCATTAACAGTTTAATGTCTCTGTCGCGTTCATGATTTGAATATAAGTAACTCTGCACTTGATGTAACGTTCGTAATGTAAGAAAAACTAGTTAATCAAACTATTTACGATTTATCATGTTGAGCTTCTGTACTTTATATTGGTTAAGACGACACCATATTTTTCTTTTCACATCTAGATGAAAGCGAAAATGACGTCACAGTTGCAGTTGAAACAGTTGATTGGATGCAAATGACAAATTCCTCTTTGGTATTTAGTTTGGTTTAAAAAGTCTTTTTCTTGGAAATTCCTTGATTCAAGAAGTACATTTTAAATGCAATGCCTTTGTTTATGTGCTTTAAGTTTAATTATAAGGAACGGTCAGACATTTTTCAGATTATTAAAGTCTGGATAGAAACAAATTTGCGCACTGTAATATGAACTGCTTTGCGGCTCAACAAGTTACATGTAGCTGCGTATATATTTTCCTTTTGCTGGTTTATTTTTGTTTTTAGATCATCGAGTTAGCTATAAGCTGTCATAATGCATTGTCATTATAAAAAGTAATTGATGGATAAAGAACTTTTTTGAAATTACTTCATAACACGGATAATAATGATATAATTATGCCTAGACATTTCCAGTGGTAATGCTGTTTTCATTAATATAGCAAGAAGTAAGCTAATCACAGAGTTACTTGACACAAAGTCAAAAAAATGACAACAACAAAACTGAAAGATAAAAAAAACGAAGGAAGAAAACGAAAATTATTTATGAAAAAGAAATCCAGAAAAGACAATCACAAAAGATGAAATCCTTCCTTTTTGTAGTGCCACGTTATAAAAACATTACAAAAGATTATAACATGTACAAATATATATACATTCCGAAGATCCGTGTGAACGTGACGATATACATGTGGTGAGATGACTGACTCAATCTTATATAAAAACCGTCTTTCCTTATTTACTTTTGTTCCTGGTTCAGATATACGTAATTGTTTGGATTCCCCATAGCACATTTAGAATTACCACATTAACGGAAATAAGTAATATTTAGATTTAGAGCAATGCGTAAAAGCTTAGCAAGTTAAAAATACATGATATATACGTTGTATCGCATACATTTGTAACATAATGTATTAACTAATTTTATGTTTCAATATCTGTAAAACACAAAAATAGCGGCGGTACTAACGTGACCTATAGCTTCAATTGTTTGGATTTTTCATTATCATCTTTTGTTATTCAACCTAACAATGTTGACTTTGAAAATAAGACACATATGTGATTGATGTGTCAGTGCGTGTATAGCGTAGTAAAGTTAACAGCTATTGTTTGTTTGAGGCAATACGCGGGTCGAGAAACCGTTGGAAGAAAGTTTTGGGATATTTTGCTGTATGTTCTAACATAATTAATAAATTAATAAATTAATTTTTTGAAGAAAAAATGTCACCGTCTTGTTAGTCGTAAAAACAAGTAATTAAGACAATTTCATTATTTTTTACATTTAATGATATAAAAAACACAATTTTCAACAAAAGGTTGTCAAATTGATTCTTAAATGTTAAGTAGTTGATACACATTCAATTATTTATCTTTCTTTTATAATAGAAATTAAAATAAACCAGAAAAATAAATAAAACTGACCAAAACATATAAAAGATATACTATAAAATTATTTTTCTCTAAAAATCCAGAAACAGTTTCTTTAAAAACCGTTCAAGAGTAAGATCACAATGACCTTTTAAAAACGTTTTAATTATAGAAACATCAACCGCCCAGGTTTTAAAAAAAACCCTCATAATTGCAGAAAATTGCAACAAAAAATAATTTGTCTTGTACCAGTTACCTCCCTTATTATCTTCAATACAACAGAACCAAATTTGTTTACTAAAATTACACAAATCAACTTTTAAAAAATTGCAATAAATAGGTATGCGCATGCACCCATAATATCTGTTGCACCATTTCCAGCATCGTGATTGCGTGCTTCGGTTATTGACATCACATTTTCTGCCACTTGTATAGACTGGTTCTCTCGCTTTGTTACTTCTCTCCGCCAGGGTCTGTAGCAGATACATGTAGTAGAGAGGCATATCAAAGGAGATAACACCAGTTTATCAGTAATGGGGAAATAACATATGTCGACCACTATCACTCTCTATGAACAGGAGGTAAAATTGTCATGATTCATTATATGTGTAAGAAATGACTGTTGATGGAAATCTGAGAATTGCCTTAATTGGTCTTAAACGGCCCTTTCAAATGATGTTTAGTTCATATCGAGAAGATGTCTGTTTGTGAAAGTGTTCACAGATTGCCACTTTATAGTGCTGTCTCACTGAAATATCACGCTGCAAACACTTTGTCGTGATACTTCCCTTGATCACATAATCCTGACACCGAGTCAACCAGTCCTCCTCCTACCCAGAAACTCAGTGCGCTTAGCAGGGAGCGAGAAGTTAACCAAATTTTCACGTCTTAGGTGTGACGTGGACGGGGATCGAGCCCGTGCCTACAGAACACCAAGTGAACACTGATCTACCCCAACTGTCGTAGCATTATGTACACATTTGTATGACAATAAAGTGTTATAATCCGTACCACAAAGACTCCGAAAGAAGTGTTTATTCTAGTAGTTTTCTATTGAACATATTACAAGAATATTCAAATGATCAATTACTGCGATATGGTTTATATATAAGCGGTTGATATTCCTAAGGGAACTAACTGTGCACCAGTCATTGTTGAAATTTTCCTTTGCGGAATATGTAAGCATACCCGTAAATGAAGTCGTTTATATAGTTATTCCTGAGAAAACGTCCACCGAGACTACGGGGTCATATGCACAGAAAATGTTCATGCATTTACTATCATGAAAAATAAAAGCAATGAACGAAGACAAAATTAAGGTTGGAACTAAAACAACCATGACTATTTGCACTTTTGATAATCCTTTTTAAGTAACCGAGGTGCGCATTGCACATTTCAAAGAACAAGATAAAGTGATAGGTGGAAATATCGGAACGAAAAAAATTGGAAAACCATAGTCTGGAAGAACTGCATTTTTACACGGAAGGAAAACGTCAGTAATGTCAAAATACATGTACATATGTAGTTATTGTATCTCTTGGGTCAAAATTTAGATACGGCGGTTACAGCACTTATACCTATAGTTACTCATTATGTTTAATATTTAAAATGACGTGTATCTTGTTATTATATATATCAAGTGTAATATTATAATAGGGGTCAACAGTATTATGCAATATTAGTATGTATGTTTTTAATTTATGTTAAGTGTTCATGATGTTAAGTAATTTCATGTATGCTATATGTTAAAATGTTTCTGGATCATTATATGTAATCACTTGTTCATTTTGTCATGTCTATAATTGTATTAATGTTGATGTCAGGTGACCTCGTGTCACATCTAAATGTGTCTGAGTGTTGTCCAATAAGATCTTGAATCAAACTTCTTACGATCTACACATCTACTGTTCTTGCCATTTGTCTATCATTAAACGTCTCAGTTGATTTTCGAAACTTCTTTTACCGGTATATACATGATATTAAGTCTATCTAATGACTGAAACACTTCTATTAACAACACGGGCTCTACTTTGCTTTAACTTCATGCTAACACGTAAATATTGACCCTACAACACGAAATTAGAATTACATTACACGTGTCATTTTTGAATGACCTCGTTAAAGAATTTAATCCTCAGCAGTTTGTAGCAATAATTACAAAGCAACATAAAACATGTAAACGGGAACGTCGAAATCCACTGGGATCCGTGTATTACATTAACCAAACAGTTAGCAGGTCACAGGGGCTCGCTGCATAATGACAAGTGGTTCAGTGCTTTGTGACATTTATTGCCACAATTTCTGTATTCGTCACATCAAGAGAGTCTGTTAATTAAACCTACTTGCTCGTCTGTCAACCGGAAATATAAATTATACGGATTGATGAATACCGACATTTACACAACTTCCGGTCATCATGAAAACATGAATTTGTTGAATTTTATATCAAATCTTGAAATGATTGTCCGTGGAACAATGATAGTGGGCTGAATATATACAATTCTTCACTTGTTAAGGTGAATACAATGATTTATATACCCGAGAGGATAATATTAACGGAGTCCGAAGGGAGAGGTAAAAATTACATTCGAGGGTACATACTCGCTTGATGACTTTTACATGTATTACTATGCTGTGTCATACGCAGTATAACATCTGTATGGGTCACTCCAACTAACAAGTAGGTTAGCTCTTTTCTGTTTAATACATGACTTAAGGGTATGAAAAACACAGACAAAGTGTGCCTTTATGCATCGGACAAAATAAAACCTCTTTGAGTTCATTTATAAAGATAATTAAACAAATCTGTTAAGCACGATGCATGAAAAATTAGGTCGTTTCATCCTATCATGTCGTTAAACAGTGTCCATATTGTTTATGAACGTAATCATATGGTACTGACCGCAAGTTCACCCTCAGCTGACCATAACATAATCTTTTATTTGTACGCTTGAAAAATCAATATAATTCATTACAGTTCAATAACTACTTGAACAACCGTTTTTCGATAGATGACAATACAATATTTTTTGTGAGATTTTGATAGATTTTTTCTGCCAGGTATATACACATTCCAACGCTAGGTCAGATTATAAACTGATCAGAAAGGCCATTTCTATGTGACGGTCAATGGTCCGCAGTAATATGAATAGGATGGCCTCCTTTGTACTGTTGTGTGAGTCCCTCTCCAACTTTTTGCATCATCACTGTCAACTTCTTGTGTTGTGTTTTTCTATCACCGACACGACATTTATCGATAGCATGTCATATTTTCCTATGGCTCAATCTTACAGCTATAGTACATCATCTTTAGTGTATGTTTTAATACAGAACTATGTCATATGTGTTCGCACATATTTTCCTATATCCGCGTTCCTTTGAACGATATTTATACTTACTTTTAAAACCTACTGTCTTTTTTAAGGAAAGAAATTAACGGTAGAATTTTTTTTAATATTTGTTTTATCAAAGATCATCTATGCCATAGTTGTTGATACATAGTTTCATATATCCGTGTTACTTTAGACGATATTTACGCTGAATTTTAAATTGACGAATTTTTTTTCAACAGAAATAAAGTTTTCTTATTTAAATTTTGAATACTTAAACGGATAAAGTTATATGTTTGTGTTTGCTTTAAGACTAATACGACATACACGTTTCCATTTACTAAAGACAATATTTACGCTGTGTGTTAAAAAATATATACTGTCTTTTACGACGATAAAAGTTAAAAGTTAAAAGTTTCTGTTTTTTTAAGACAAATATGACATACATGTTTCCAGTAAAAAATTATTGTTCTGTTTTACTTAAGACTATTTTTACAATGAGTTTTAAAATATACTGTTCTTTTTGCGAGAAAAATTATTCAATAAAAATACAGTTTTTCTTTTTTAAGTTATAAACACCTAAACTGATTTAGTTATAAGTTTCTCTATGTTGTAAGTCTTTAACGACATACGTGTTTCCATTAAACAGCGTATTATTTCCTTTATTGAAGTCGCCATAGTAATATAATAATTGTTAGCAATCTCTTTGACATAAGTATACCTAATACAATAGACTATTATACAATGTATGATAACCAGCCATCAAAAACATCAAAAATCGTTCTACTTAAGCAGAAGTACGACTGGCCTCCACTACATTGCATATACATTGTACCTTTAATTTGAGGTTTTTATGTGTTTATTTTACCATTAATTATATTTCTGTGTAAAACGTCATGTTTTTGTGACAGCACACAGCCTAATGTTTTGTCTGGGACAATGAGAGTATTTTAGTTATACACCGGCTCAGCTAGCAATGGCCGCCAGAGGGCGATAGTAACAAGTAAAATCACACGATGGTCATCATCGATTTATATCCTATCATTGGGAGCTTAAGATCGATATATACCTATCACTTGAGATTAACGGCGATAAATATTTATCACTAGAGCTTAACGTCAACACCGTTAGTGTGTAATAGCTGTAAGCGTTACATTTACACGACGCTAGATATACTACTACAACGGGTTCTCAATGAAAAGAAAGAAAGTAGTCAATACGAAAAACCAAGACGATATTCAAAAGCCGTAAGTCTATGGACATGGGCAAATAAAAGGAAAATTTGGGACAAACACAAAAAAGAACAAAAATACATTTTAAAACTAATAGAAAATAAAAAGTAAAAAAATTATCATACATGTTTCAACGTTATGTTTACAGTTCATGTGTTTTTATTCAATCCAAAGTTAGAAGGGCAATTACAAAATTCGACAAATGAAAATTTAATTAACATTTTCCTTGATAATATGTTAACCAAATGCTTTTCTGTTTTAATTCGTTAGGCACAAAGTCATGGTATTTTACTGTTAATATATTAAGGTTTTTTAATAGATTTTGTCGTTACTTAATCGAAGACAAAGTATGTGCTGTTCTTTTTATAACGGAAAGACTTGATTATTGGGGGGAAATACAGCAGGCATAAGAGAACAGGAAAAACAATAGAAAGTGCACGATAAAACCGGAAGAAAAAACAGAATCTATTTATAAAACCGGAAATATAGCCAGAATACAACGACAACAGATAAAACCTGAAAAACCCGCCAGAAACCTTTAATATTACCGATGCAACTGGAAAAAATCCCGAAGTACAGATATTATTTTATAAAGGGCAAGATTAGTAAGTGATCAGAAAAGGCTGCATGCTGCATACATATGAACTTTTTAAGATATTTCGAAAACGATATAAGATATCTTGATTATTTTTCGTGGGTAATATTTTGTTTTGAAGTTTTTGGAATTTAAGAATTTTTTTTAATAAATGTTCAGTTGGCTTGCCATAATAGAGATCGAGTTGTTGGTCAAAATCAGACATTGGTCTTTATTAAGGTATATTTAAGACAACACCTAACCTTGAATGTATTGATGCACGAGCTTTGTTTTCTTGTTATATGTTTAGACAACACAAACTACGTCATTGCCGATCTATTAACTCGGTTTTAGTGATGGGTCGTGTACAACTGAAGAAGGATTGGTTTTTCGGTAAAGCCATAACTTACGCCATGACATCACAAAACCAAATGATTGTCACCAGTCTAAACAATTTTCCGCAATTCACACTAACCAGGAAACTATGACTTCTAATACAACTGCTCTTTGTTGGTTTTTTTTTATAAGAATGAAGCAAACATTTCTATGACGTAGCAAATTGACGATATTTCATTATTTGAACCCCTATACTTAGAAATGATATCGTATTCCAATCACACACGGCTGTCAGCGATGACATAGAGGTCAGAGGTCATCCATCACTTGTGCGTTGGACATGGGAATACAAAATAGTGACATTTATTGCATACTCTTAAGAGATTGTGCATAAACGCACGGCATGTATATTTATATAGGAAGGTTTTGGAAACTAAAGACACGATCTATGCTTACAGAAAAGAAACTTCTCGAAACTGAATGATGCATTACCAGAAACCGTCTCCTGATTTTCAGCAAGAGACCCTAATGTAACAATTTCATTTAAACACAAACAACATATTCAACTGTCCCTTGATATTAGGCAAGATATTTTTGATTTAAATAGACCCTTTAGTGTCAGGAAATCTCCGGTATAGACTCGATCTAAAGGAATTCTCAGTATAAAGAGAGACCGTTGATATAACGGAATACTCGATGATGAACCGAGACTCTCGATATAATGGAATCCTCCGTACAAAAGTCCTTCGATAAAGAGAACCCTCGACATAAAGAGAACCTTGATACAAAGAACTCATTGTATAAAAAGACCCCATATATAAAGGAAATCTCGGTATAAAGATACCCTTGATATGGAGGGGCCCTCAATATAACAAAACTCTCAATATAAAGAGCTCTTGGTATAAAAGTCCATGGTACAAAAGGAACCATCGGTATAAAGAGACCCTTGATATGGAGGAGCCCTCAATATAACGAAACTCTCGATATAAAGAGCTCTTGATATAAAAGTCCATGATACAAAAGGAACCATCGGTATAAAAGGACCCTCGATCTAAAGCAAAATTCGGCTTAACGAGTCTATCGATATTAGGGAACACACGATATAACAAAACTCTCGGTACATCGATAAAATAGGACATCTCGCACTAATAATCTTAAACAAGAACGACACAAAGTACAGTACTGTACAACAAAAGTATGTATCACATCAGCCTTAAGTGAAATACATATAGACACGGACATACTCATAATAGTATAACAAGTACGTCTATATTTCAAAGTGAGTATGAAATTAACCAAGCGTGTGTGTGTGCATGTGTGCGTGCGAGTGGTTTTTGGTTCTCTTCTAAAGGCAGTTCTCAAACAAGTGTCACATTCCATGTAGCAGTTATCGATCTCTACTGCTGACCTTTGACCATCGTTAGGATGTAGGATTGACGTTTTTATTACGCTATCATGGATCTAACATTCGATCACTTGTAGATAGTTTATGCACATAATATTTGTCTCTCTGTGTCTAAAGAACAACCATGTTTAGGATCCATTTAACATTCGAGAAATATTTCATCATTCATGTCAACTGTATTACTGCGGTTTACTCTTTTCCCAATGGTTCGAAGTGATCGATGATTCAATTTGAATATGATGTTATTTCTTTAACATTTTCAAATATAGGGTTATGTTCTATCTATACAATTAACTTGTACCATCAACGTGCTTTAATGTGACAAGTTCCATAACTAAGTTAGCATATATATGAAATGGCAATCTCAGCTGAAACGGAAGTGACATCATAAACATCAAAAATTTCTGATGTGAAGAAATCGTGAGTTTTTGTATTGCTGTATATGTGCGTACACACAGTAATATGGTCGCCTAACAGCGAGTTTAAGTCGCTTCGTTGTCACTGTATCATAATGGTAGAATACCAGTGTAATTGTTTAAAGTTTATTTTGCGCTCACGATGTTTTTAATGTGGAAAATGCACGATTAGCAGAAAACGTATTTTATGACAAGAAACACACCTGTGTGATTAATCGCGACACACATAATGAGTCTGTTTGGCCGAGAATAAATCAACACAACGTTATTTATACACAAGATGTAATGATGTAGCAAACACTGAAAGACAATTCTGAAAAATAAATACCTGTTTTAATTAAAAGTGCATCGTCCATAAAAACAGCGAACATCGTGATCATAATAAACAAAATCTGGTTGACCAATATAAGGAAACACGTTATGTACTTTTAAAATCAAATTTGAAAACAAAACTCGACATAAAAACAGTTCAAAATCTGAACGAACTCCTTGTTTCATCGACATTAAAATATTTGAAAAATACTAAGTTGGAATTATTTTTTTCAATTCAACTTCCATATAATTTAGTTGTTCATTTCACATGTCTAGTAGTTTTATCATGAAAAAATTGTGTTATCAATGTTTCTGAAATATTCCGCGCAAATTTTAATCTCAGGAGAGAGCAGAGTTTATCATAAAATTCCAAAAAAATAAAAATAATGATACCATGAACTTACTGTTAAATTCATATTAAAGAGTTCTCGGGGAAATTTCTTAGAGTACAACTGACGTTAAGTCGGTGAACTTAAGTCAGTTCTGGAGAATCAGTGAAAATTTATTATTTAAAAACTAAAACGTGTTCTTACCGTATTTGCTGGATGATATATCCCCTTAATAAACCCCTCCTGGGATAAGATGAATCAAACCAAGCGAATTTAGAGGGTAACTTTCCTAACAGCGAACCACATGCCGACACAACCTGTATCCAACGTTATAAAGATCCAGTTCCCTGCCGTTCGGCCGTCTTGACGAGAGATGTGCAGGCACTCTGGATTGCCTAAATACACCTGAAGATGACCGAACTTGACAGTTCGTTTACAGGTAAGTATTTACCTGTCTTCCGAGGGCGCGTTTTCTTACATTGTCATACGAACAATATATATACACAAGAATTGGCTTATTAAGCATGGCTTACAATATGGTTTACAGAAGACAGCGACGTAACATGTGCGGGGTTCGTAATCACGGAAGAGAAAGAAAACATCTTTTTTCAAATCTTGAGTTTATGCAGAGCTGATAAAGTTAGTATCATCATTTAATTTTTTAAGGAAGATGTTGAAAAACTCGCCTTTAATTGAATATGATTTGCATGCTAAAGAATATAAATCATAATCATAAAAATATTGTTTCAATACAAGAAAAAATTAAAAGTTTATAATTTTAATTGTATTAACTAGACGACGATTGAAAACAAGTTATTACAACTTATTTCGAAATCTCCGTCGTTGGCAGGATGTAAGTGCGAGTGGGAAGAAACCGGAGTAACCAAAGAAACCCCACGTGTTCAGGTTGGCGATACATTTACGACTCCGCGTATCGAACCCGGGCCGCATTGGTTAGTAACGAGCCTCTTTTATAACCACTACGCTATCTGAACAACTTTTTATTGTGGCTGATTTATGCCTTCTAGAGATGTCGTAACGACAATCTGAAAATTAGTTATTCTTAAATTCGACTTCGCGCTTCGGCAAGTCGAATTTTTGACGCAACAACGCGAAAATATCAATTCTCTTATAAACCACTTACATTAGTGTTACTTATTCTCGGTTTGTCGCCTAGGCAAATCGAGATTTAAGAATTTACAAATTCTCAGGTTGTCGCGTTGACAAGTCAACAACTCGAGATATCATAAATCAGCTACCACATTTAGCTGCTATTAAACAGACGGATCATGACAGTCTTCTAGTCTGATTCCCGAACACGCTTACTATCGCTTAAACCCCCTTTACACAGAGGTGGCGACCGTTGAGATACCATTAAGCGATGAAAAAATTGACAGATCTCTCAACGATCTTTCAATGAGCGCCCAGCAATCGCCATGTTCTCTCAGTGATCTGTCATAAGCTTCCAGTGATCTCCACGGTCGCCACGGTCTCCTCAAAGTTTTGACTAGGTCCAAAACAATCTCTCAACGATCGCCGAGGGAAGCAATCTCTTAACGGTATCTCAATGAGCACTAAACGGTCTCAGCGATCTCTTCCGGTCTCTCCGTACTCTCGGGGAGCGTGAACCATCGATTTTGTAGTAGATTTGCTATATGTCTATATAGAGGCTTATTGCCGTTGCTGATTCTCCAGTTGATTCAACTTGGCAAAATTTGATCTTAAACAGTAGATTCAACATCCCTCCTTTGAATTTTGAATAAAAAACAGGAAGTTTTCCAGCTTTTTTTTCTGTGAAACCCAGCTGTTTGACACTTCCTGGGTATTTGCAGTCAATATCCATGGCAACACAA